>BQKN01062802.1:145584-173422 GCA_022839385.1 Asparagus kiusianus | reverse complement strand
TTGGAAATCAATAAATTACATAGTTTATTTTACGTAGCTGGGTTAAATGATTAGAAATATCCCTTTGTCTTGAATTTTTTAAATCTTACTTTGCTGTTATGTTATGGATTATATCATAACTATTTTTCATCTTATGACATGGATAGTCTTGGATATTGTTTTACCTTAATTACCAAAATCTTTGTATATTTGGATGTTTATTTCATTTTCATTTTGTGCTATAACCGAAGCATTTGTACATATATTGTGCCGAAGGACGTAGATATGAAGAATCTATCATGCCCCAAATATCTAAACGACATGCTTGAAGTGTTTTGACCAGTTACAACCAAATCATATAATATAGATGATATTTCCTCTAAGGATGGAATGATCATTCGACATACCAAGCAAGGTAATAAGCGTAAATCCTTTTGTATCATATTTGTTAATTGATAACATACTTCTAAATTTAAATTTTAATAATAATGGATTAATGTGATATGGAAGTGTTTTGGTGCAAAGTCGTTTTCATTGAGGAATTCAGTACAACTTTGGGCGTTACAATAAACTCAAAACAATACTCTTTTTATAAGACTTTTAGCACAATGAAAATAAATTACAACTTTCTTTCAAAATACACACAACAGTTATTTATCGTATGTTGTTTGTGCGAGATCTTTGCCTGTGCTAGGGACGTCAATATCCTGGACCACCAACTATTAGATCCGGTGAATCGGATAGATGTATTGATGCTCTTGCTTCCAAAGGAAACAATTGTAGAAGTGATAATCTCGACCAAGCAAGATTATGACTCTTCTCAGGATCAAAACAAAGTTTGATACGGAGGAATGGGGGAATCGGGCTTCATCCTTCGAACTACTCATTCTTTATGTCGGGGTTTGCCAAGATCTGCTAGTCTATCTCTAAAATTCGTGCTCCTTCACTCTACAGTACGACAGCACTTTGTCTCCTTTTAAAAAATTTTCGATCCGGAAAACAGGGGCCCTGGGCTTATATTTATAGGACAAATCAGTTAGGATGCAATCTGGATCAGTTGGAACCGAGAAAACTGTCGAAAACCGATCCTGGAAATGGCCTGGGCGCGAATCAGCCTAGGCTGGCTCGGCATTGGGCCTAGCCAGCCTAGGCTAGCTTGGCCTTGGCCGAGCCAGCCAGGCCCGGCCGAACTGTACGGTTCGGCTTCCGATGGCTTTTTTCTGGGTTGGCTTCGCGTGTCTTTTTCACCGCTTCCTGCATTTCGTTGATTCGTTTGTTTCACCCATTCATTTCATGAGTTTCTTTGCTTTGATGGTTTGTTGTCACGTCGTCTGACGACTTGTCATTCGATGGTTGTTGTCACGTCGTCTGACGGTTCGATGCTTTGTTATTCCGACGGCTCGTCGCCACGTCATCTGACGACTCGACGTTCGACGGTTTGTTGCCACATCGTCTAATGGTTCAATGTTCGACGGCTCGTCGCCACGTCGCCTGGCAACTCAACGTTTGACTGTTAATCGCCATGTCGTCTTACGGTTCGACAGCTCATTGCTACGCCGTTTAACGACTCGATGTTCGACGGCTCATCCCCTGACAGTCTGTTACCTCGGTTTGGTGAACGCTTTAAAAGCTACATTTTGCTTAGTCAAAATGCGTCTTAAGATGATGAAGGATTATTTCATACTGTATCGCCATGTAAGTTTTTACTGCTTTTGTTCGTGAATTCATGATGCTGCACACTATATCCTTGCTTTGTCTTCCTTCGTGGGGCAATTGGGAAGAGCCGACATCCTCCTTTGTGAGGGTCGACGCTTTAAAAGATGCGTTTTTCTTGGTCAAAATATGTCTTAAGGTTTGTGAGATAGTATTGCACTTTGTGGGATGAAGTATATTATCGCGTCATTTGCGCGATAAATACATTATCCCTAGTGCGTGTGATATAGTTGGAATTATCTCGCCAAGTATGGGGCAATGATTCTATCTCATAGGTTTATAACATGAGTTCAATGCCCTATATTACCTTAATATATTTTTGTGACTGTACCTACATCTTATTCATTTCAGTCGAATTCTCTTCTGATAGATTCTCGACTCGGGCGGTGGAAGGCCGTAGCAGAGTGTTATACCACATATGATGACCCCACACCCATCCCAGTTATTCCTCAGTTTGCTCAGGGTGTACCTGAGGGACTCCATTAGCTGATACAAACAGGGAATCACCAACTTTTGCTACAATTAAATATTGACGCGCTCTTTGCGCCGAATCCCATTTCTACTCAGCCTTTGAGAAAGCCAGATTATTTATTTGGTGACTGTGCTGAAGACCCAGCTATTGTATCTATCCCAACTAAGCAGTGGTTACATAAAGATGATGGAGGCCTTCTATATCTCCCTCCAATTCCTCATCACCGTTCATTAACCGAGTTACGGTGTCAGGCTGTGACATGGGAGATGTCATGAAGCCTGATAGAGGAGCATTATCATGTCCATTGCGGATATATAACTCATCATGTGACTCCAAGCTCGATTCATAGGAATCATATTACTGGATTACATCCCGGGGTGTTGAGATTGAATGAACCGCCATGGGGTAAATTGATTGTGGTTGCCAACACTTGGAAGAACTATCTTGCAAGATTGGGACGAGAAATGCCTCCATCAAGTCATCGATGTTATGATTGGATTCACTCCTCGAACAAGCTTTGGTGGGTCGTATGACCAATTATGTTATCAATTGATGGAGAGAGGAGCTGAAGGCCAACGGTATATATGAGGCTGTTCATGCTACCATGTATGGATTGCCGATCAGTGGCAACCATTTCCTTACATTATTGGAGCTTTACGATCCGGACTCGAACACTTTCCTGACCAAACACGAAGAGATAGGTTTGGCTCTTCATGAGATGCACAAAGTCTCTGGCCTGCCGATGGGGGACATGCCATACCAGGATTACTTCCTTTCAAATTGGGAGTTGGATCAGCTGAAGGTGAAGATGCCTAATCGTTATAATACTCTATGGGATCTTACTTGTCATTATCACATAGCCTTAGCATGTGCTGACCCACTAGCAAAGAGGACGCGACCGTAGATAAGCTTGAAACAGTTTGCGAACTACTTGTTTAAACACTTGGATAGTAATTCTGGTGAAGCAATATGTGAGTTGATGTCGTTAACTTCCTCAGAGGTTAATGAGCTGATTAAGAAGAATTCTTAGCCGGCTATCTTGCACTTTGGCTAAAAAAAATGTGTGGTACCCTACCAGTCTAATGATGCCCTGCCGATCAAAGTACATTATCCAGCGGTTCAGCTTGCGTATAAGAAGAATTTGTCCCTTCTTCTGCCAATGGTTGTCGATATTCATTGTGGACACCGGCACATGGTTAGTGTTTTTACGCAGAGAGGTGACAAACCATCGACTCAAATTCCTCTCGCTAAGGTGGAGCTTCCCTATGCTTATCTGATGGCTTGGTTTGTTCTCCATCGCTCAGATATGATGTCAGCGCCAAGTGTTGTAGATCACTCCATCCCTTTTCTGCAATTGATGGAGAGTGGGAAGTGGAAAGGGCGGAGTTTCTTGGAAATAAAGAAGCGGCTGCAGGAACACAAGTACTGGGTTTTCTCTACATGTTTCCCGCGATTTTCTAGTCGGTACGGTGATTCATTGATTGATGAAGAAAGTTCAATGGCGAATCAGAATTGTCTGGACATCGGTTGCTTTAGCTGGTTAATCAACATCAGGCCAGGTTATTTGATATTCCGGGTGAAAGATCGTTGCTACATAGAAACATATTTTCCTTGTTTATATGATCAACTTTATATCGAAAATCCGAACCGACAGCTTCAAACTTGTAGTAGATTAGTGAATGGTGCACGGGCATGGCTATAGAGTGTGACAGGTTGTACTGGTGCTAGGTTCCGTCTTCCAGTCATTGAACGCTGTTTGGAGCTGACATTCTTATGCTGCAGATGGTTATTGACAACTAATGAGTCTATTCAGGTGAAGTTGATGGCAGAATTGACGGCCGAAGAAGCCATCCTGATGTTTACCCGGATAGTTCGGGAAATTGCTCAGCAACAGAGACAACAGAGTAAAGAATCCGCAATTCCTTCTGATAAAGGCAAACACATAATGATAGAGGAAGAGGAGCTCATTCCTTCTGATGAGGAAATTTTAGTGGAGGACATTGCAAATGACGAAGACATGGAAATTAGCAATGACAAGGAGGAGTCAGATACAGGTCCGTCAGATTTCTTCTCAGAGCTACTTAATCTAGCGATTGTTGATCGGGTTCGTCGATCCAATTTGCTTAAGCCCTCGCCAACTCTAAAAGGTTGAGGCTGCAAGTTTTATTCATCCATCTTAACAAATGTCAGTTGAAATTCTAGGTACAGTTTTAAGGAAAGAAGAAGAAGGCCTCCATCCTATGCGCCGAACCAAATCCTGCTCGGCTACTCAGGTTTCCTAACAAGCCGAGGCGTATACCAAACCTGGGCATGAGAGGTACACCACTCCTGAAGAGGCTCAGTTCGTGAAGCAGAAAAAGACTGCATAAATCATATGTTAATCCCGGTGCTTTCGAGGCGAGACTAGCCACCGACGCACCTACTAGGGGAGAAGGTGACATTTCATACTTGCTTGTCCATTAATCATTTCATTTTTGAATTCTTCCAACTTAATCCTGTTCCACGTTCCTTAGGGGGTCGCGAAGAAGGCAGACTCTCGTTCAACCCTCTTTCTCCCGGTCCTACTCATACCGAAAGCTCGGGCTTCGTACGTCAAATGCATGAGGCAATGAATGAAAAATCTATTCATGTTGAAGCTGGCGCAAGTGTTGATATTGGTGAGGGCGCTGCTATCGGGCCTAATCCAACACCGAGAATTTTAAGTCTAGGTACATCTGTTACTAGTTGTACACCATTCATGTGGCGATTATAGGCATTGAACGATTCAGAATTTGTACCTCCCCAAATTGTTTCCGCGCTTCATGATATTTTAGGGAAATTAAAGGAGGCGAGCACTATTGGTGGGGTTGCTGAAGTTACTGATGGTGAATCCGACTCCCACTTACCATGAATTTTGACCTTTCCTTCCTTACGCTCAATACTCAAATGTTCTACAGATGTCATGATGGAAGGCTCAGCAGGAGGGGAAGCTTGTCATGACATTCATGTCGGAAGGTTTGATGAGCTTGTATTCGAAACAACAATGAGTTTCTCTGAAGCAAAACATGCATTGCTTGTTGACATGTTGGCGGAGAAAGCTAATCGGGAAGTCATCGGACAAACTATTGAGGCTGGTTCCTCTGAAGGTATAAGCTTCCAGTTCTTCGTTATAGTTGTTTGTTTGTTAGTTTTCACATACCAGTCATTGAGACTGATACGTCTACTACTGTTGGGGTGTCTGATGAACTTGAGAGCCTTAGTTTCTTGTTGTTGGTAGGAACTCTTATCGAGGCTCAATCATCAATTCCCCAGACTCAGCTCAACATTCCTTCAGAGTTGACGACCATAGCAACTACAGTGACTGTGGTGACCAGTTCTGTTGAGCAAGTCATGAGACTAGTGGAAGAAGTTGGTGTGTCAATAGCCATTACACTGACAATAGCTCCATCAGGTCATGAAGTTGCGCAAGTGGGACAGAACACCGGAAGCTCGGTTGAGGAGATCTCTGTCGGCGTTGGTAAGACTAATATTTTAAAATATTCATTTCCTCTTCTTCTTATAGGACTTTCATCCTAACTCCATGATCGCGTCAAGGCATTGTTAACAGATGATGACTCAGATCAAACCATTCTGCATGGAAGTCAGTCACTTTTTATCCTTTGTGAGCACGATGATTGACAAACTCCTCAATAAAGTGCTTTCTTTCCATCAGTTCAGGTCATTCCTCGATCTCAAATTGATTTCTATAAAGAATGCGGGATCGCCAAACTTAGCAAACACTATTATTGATGATCTGGACTGTCTAGAGCGTGAACTTCAAAAGCTATAGGTATTCCGAGCTGCCGGCTATAAATGTGGCGTGATACCTGAGCATCCGTTGGACTCGAGATTCAGACGCAATAAAGTCAGGTGGATCAGATGAAGACAGTTCTTGCTGACAAGCTGAAAGCTCTGCACAATCTCGAGTCTTCTCTTGTATCAAATGCCGCCAACATAGCACGACTTAAGCACAGGCAGAGGAAGAGCCTCGAGACATCTTGGAATTGGTAAGGGCCGACGAGGAACGTGCTAAAGTAGTGATATCCGAGAAGTTAGAACTCTTGGAACAGAAACTAGCCAAGATGAAAGAAGAGGCCGCGAAGACGTTAGCCGCTGATGAAGAATCTATGAAGGCTTCTTTGTAGAGCGAGCTTGAGCAAGCCTACACAGAGGAGTTATCTAGATTAGAACAGTGAATCCGTAGTCACAAGCTCAATGTAGATTAATTGCTTTTCTTGTATCCATGACTTTATTAATAAAAGATATCTCCATTATACTCATTGTGTTTCCTTTATTATGATTTCTTATTTTGTCGGAATGATCAACCATAATACTTATAGGATTTTTGGCAAACCCTCAACCATCACCATAGTTAATGTGCCTTTACCAATTATCGTTTGAATCGGGCTAGCATGTGAATTATCTAAGTTCGTTTCACATATAACGTTATGCTAAAAGAATGAACTCTCTTAGACTTAATGCTACGATACCGAATACGTAGACTCTGCTATTTTTATGGGAATACACTACCCGACAACACGTGTTAGGCACTGACTTATCCCTACTTAGGATACGGGATAAAATTCCATGTGCGTGTGAGATACGGATTTTAGCATTATATATGTGTCTTTTCTTAGGGTAAAGACGAACTTGAGGTGGAAGAGGAAGAATTTTATATTCTATCTCCAGAAACTGGAAAGGAAGAATTTTATATTCTATTTACAGGTCTTCTTTTGGGGTAAAGATGAACCCGAGACGGGAGGAAGAATTTTATATTCTATCTCCCAAAGCTAGAAAGGAAGAATTTTATATTCTATTTTCAGTACAAAAGAAAACTAAAAGTGGGATCTCTACTTCGAGAATCCAGGAAGGTTAAACTAAGAGTGGGATCTCCACTCTGAGAATCGAGAAGATCCAGATAACCCTAACTTTTATAGGATTGGTTACCTAGTCCGAAAAGGAGTTTTCTCATTTATCAAGATGAAATTCTAACTTTGGTCTTAACTGTGGGAAAGTTTGACCAAGTGGGGATTATTGAGACAACCTTAACTTTTATAGGTTTGGTTGTTAAATATGGGTAAAGGCCTTTCATTTATCGAAAAGGAATTCTGATTTTGAAAGTAAACTTTTCGTTCATGGAAAGAATCGAGAGGAGATTTTAGCTGTGGTCCTAACTATAGGAAGGTCTGACTGAACAAGCCCTGGGAGTGTGGTAAAAATAACAGTGAGAATATTAACTTGTATCGATCACAAAGGGGGTTTGAAAATCACTGCGGATCGGCAGATTGAAATTTTAGATGTCGGGTTAAGACTTCAACTGATGCAGTGTTAATGGTCTGAACACAACAGGAATGCAAATGGATTTAACCAAGGATGATTTTGGTGGACCAACCGTCAATTAGCTTGATCAGTATGGGATTTTATGATGGAGGACCGTGAATCATCAAGAACCCCATATTTACATGAAGGGGGTTACGCGAGAGAAGACTGACTCGATTTCAGTCTTATCTCAATGAAATAATGCTTGGAAAATCACAGTGGGGGTTAGTGAAATCGACCCCATCGACTGTTCCAACGAGAAGTTAAAACAGATGGGATGCTCCCTACCTTTTGAGAGTTTCGTTAGGGAAGATTGACCCTCATAAGGTTATCGAATCTCATCACAACAAAAGACTGTATTTAACGTTACAGTGGGAAAATTTCAACCATCTTAGAAATGATTTAGTGGCCACAGTTGGGGATTCTTAATCATTTTTATAATAATCAAGAATGAATTATTTAGATAATTGATTTTTATCCTGACTGATTAGCTAGTTACAAGTTATCCTTAAGAATACAGTGTGAAGTAATCTCTAGGAACTTCCCGTGAATCAACATGGAAATATGTTGATTATTCTATTGTCGGGTTATTCTTAACAATACTATATGTAGTATCTTCCAGGAACTTCCCGTCAAATAGGTTATCCTAGACATACTAAGGATAGTACTTTTTTTAGGAACTTTTCATTGATTGGCATCATATGTTTATCGCCATCTTAGGTAATTAGACGATATGCACCGTTCGAGTAAACTGTCCCTACGACAAACGGTTCTTCCCATTTACGCTGGAATTTTTCTTTCTTCTTGGAGTTAAGTATCGTTGGTCGCCGGACGGCTAATACCAAGTCTCCTTCATTAAAGCTCCGTTGTCGGACTTTCTTGTCGAAGGCCCTGGTGATTTTGGTTTGGTAAAACTTGATGTGTTGTTGAGCTTCCAAACATTTTTTGTCCAACATCTCAAGTTCTTCGAGACGTTTTTGATGTTGTTCTTCTGTCGTCATCCCTATTACAAGTATGATGCGGAGGGATGAAATTTGGATTTCCAAGGGAAGAAGGGCTTCACAACCATACACCAAGTAATACGGAGTCGCTCCTGTCGGCGTGCGGATTATGATGCGATAGGCCCAGAGAGCTTCTCCGAGTTTATCATCCCAGTCTTGTTTGTTAGTTTTTACGAGCTTCGACAAATCTTTATGATAGTCTTGTTGAAGGTTTCAGCCAATCTATTCGCGGTTGGATTGTAAGCCGTCGATGAGACGTCTTGAATTCTGAACTTTTCACAAAATTTGATGGAAGTGTTGCTAACAAATTGAGGGTTGTTGTCGTACACAATTCATCTTGGAATGCTGTATCGATAAATGACATGGTGTTTGATGAACACGACGACATTGCTTGAATGGCCATGAAGTAGAAAGCTTCGGCCCATTTGGAGAAATAGTCAATAATCGCTAGGATGAATCGGTCACCTTTAACTGCGGCGGGAAAATAGGTCCAACTATGTCCATTCTCCATGTCTTGAATGGCCATGAAGTGGCCGAATGGTGTAAATGCTCTTGAGGTTGGTGCATATAATTTGTATGTATTTGACACGTATGGCATCGTCGGGCGTAATCAACTGCGTCCTTAACGATAGTTGGCCAATAGTATCCCATCCTTCTGAGACGATCACAGAGTTTGGGACTAGGTTGGTGTGCACCACAAATTCCATCATGCACTTCCTTGAGGGCTTCTTCCGCCTCTTTAGTTGAAAGGAATCAGAGTAATAAACCATCGTATGCATGATGATACAGTGTTTGGGTCGCTGTGTTATAGTAGAACCTCGGCGCTCTTCGTCGGACCGAGTCTCTTTCATTTACATCTTCTGGTAAAATACTATGCAAGACGTAATCGATAATTGAGAATCGCCAATATCGAGGTTTGAACTCAATTCTGGCCGTAGTGCTTCTTTGGTATCCAAGACGCACTCTGGTATGAAGAGTTGGTGAGTTCTCACAGTGACCAACTGTTCTGTTTCGAGAGGCTGTGTCAGAAATACTACTAATGTCTCTAGTGCATCTGCGTATGCATTTTGGAGACGTGGGATTCAATAAAGAATCCTTCAAATGTGTCTACCATCTCTACGGCCACCTTGTGGTACGGTATCAAGCTTTGGTTCCTTACTTCGTACTCTCCACGCATTTGGTTGACTATTGGTTGATAATCACCAAAAGCTTCAAGATATTCAACCCTTATCTCTTTGACAAAACTCAGTCTGATAAGTAGCACGTTGTATTCGGCCATATTATTAGAACACTTTCCAATCAATGAGTAAGCTCGGGGTATCATGTGACTCTTCGGGAAAATCAAGACAACTCCGACTCCTGCCGAGATTTTAGAATTTCCAGGAGCGCTTGTTACATTTGTTACTCGAGAAGCACCATCAAAGTACAATTGCTACACTCAGTAATGCGACGTAGTATTGGCTTTGTGAGATTCATCCGGTAAATCATTATATATTTTAGCTGTATCCGTTGTTGGGTTAGATGCCAGAAGATCACAAATTGCCTGTCCTTTGACTGACTTCTGTTGTTTGAAGTGTAAGTCATACTAGGACAAGAGTAGGGCCCACTTTGCTAATCTCTAATTCATAGAGGCCGGTTGTGTCATGAATACCCGAACTGGGTTGACATTAGAAATGACGTAGATCGTCTATCCCACTAGGTAGTGTCGCATTTCCTGGATTACAAAGATCAAACCTAGGCATTCCTTCTCAATCATTGGATACCGAGATTAAGCGCCTACTAAAGTTTGACTCAGATAATATACTACTTGTTCGTGACCGTTATCGTCGTCTTGTGCCAATAAAGCACTTAACAACTGGTTCGTTGCCTTAATATAAATCAAGAATGGTTTATCTGATTTCGATGCGATGAGAATAGGAGGATTTGAAAGGTATGCCTTGATATATTCAAACGCTTTTTGACATGCATCATCCCAGATAAATAATACTCCCTTCTTCGTGAGTCTAGAGAACGGTTGGCATTTTCTAGAGAGCTTCGAAATGAACTGATGGATGTAAGCAAGTCGCCCTTGCAATCCTTTAAGTTCCTTGAGGTTTCTCGGGGGTTGCAATTCGTGTATTGCTTTTACTTTGTCAGGATCAATATGGATGCCCTTTATGGTGATGACGAATCCAAGGAACTTGCCGCTAGACATTCTAAGGAAAGACTTGGTAGGATTCATCTTCAAATGGTGGCTCCGCATCAGATCAAACATTGTTTTCAAATCTTTTATATGGTTGCCTTTGTTGCGGTTTTTAACAACCAAATCGTCAACGAAGCACTCAACTGTCTTGCAGAGATGTTCCTAAAAAATCTTCGTCATTGCTCGTTGATATGTAGCACCTGTATTTTTCAAGTCGGAGGGCATGACGGTGTAGCAAAAGGCCCCAAGGGGCATTCTGAATGCGACATGTTTCTTGTCATCTGGATGCATCTTGATTTAATTGTATCCTGAGAATCCATCCATAAATGATATTCTCTCAAATTCACACGTGTTGTCGGTTATAACATCCGTAATTAGGAAAGGAAAGTCATCTTTGGGACAAGCGGTATTCAAATCTATGAAGTCAATACAAATCTTGACTTTTCCATTCTTCTTCAGAACCGGGACAACATTCGCAAGCCAGTCAGGATGTTGCTCCTCTCGGATAAAACCTGAATCAATCAATTTTTTGACTTCCATCTCAATTGCTTTCATAAGCTGCAGGCAAAATCGTCTTTGTGGTTGCTTGATAGATTTAGCTTCTGACTTGATATTGAGATGATGCATCACCACATTCGGGTCGAGTCCTGGCATATCTTCATAGTTCTAGGTGAAAACATCGATATACTCCCTTATGAGAGCAACCAATTCTTCTTTCTTGTCTGGTGGAAGGCTATAACGAGTTTCGGATTGGCTTCGTCACCTATGTTCACTTAGATTACTTGGTCTTCGGTAGAGAGTTCCCTCTGTTCGAACCTGTCACCATACTGCATGTTCAGGTGATGGATCCAGGGGTATTCCTAAGTTGGTATTTGATCAACATCTTCCATTGTTGAAGGATCAGCCGTCGTCATATTCGAGATTAAAGTTTTGAACATTTCTCCTAGGCTAACGTCAGAGTCCTAACCTGAAGAGTCCGATAAATATCTATCTCTATTCGGATTAGACGATTGATTATTAATTAACCAGCAACATTCATTGTCGGATGAGGAGACATAGCCTAATCCCCTCCTAAATCTGTAATAATTGTCAGGTTTACCCTTTGGCACGTATGCGGCTTTGGTTGAAACCCGAGGACCTCGATTGAAGCACAGACCCTCTCCGAGTGCAAAGTTATACCCTAGATTCTCCATGATATTACGTGCTTTTGAGACGTATTTGGACAAATGACGACTGGGGTTTTCATCGTCACTATCTTCTCTAAAGAAGTGATCTGGTAGTAGAGACATTTCCCCTTTACCGTAGACTAAGTCTTTTTCACCCCTTGTCCTGGCGGGGAGAACGAGTGTCGTTCCAAATGAGTCTTGGATACGCTTCATCATGCAGGACGATCGAAGTGGCATATACAAATTAGGATTATCGTATAACCTCTTCATTATGTTATCAAGACTGAGCAAGTACTCTAAATCATTATTTATTACTTCTTTGGCAAGTTGCTAATTACAACTACTATCCGACGATTCTCCATCGTCAAGATTGATTACAAAGGGTATAATATCATTAAATACAAAACCACCATCGTAATCAGCCCCATTTTGCTATCAGTTTCATCCTCACTGTTCATGCCTTGGGCCGATGATTCAGTATCGGATTCAGCACCGTAAAGAAGAGAGTCAGTAAAATAGTTTTCCAACCCCTTAAACGATTGCTTAAACAGTTGCTTATCCGCGAATACTGTCTTGACCTCGTTATTAGAGTCTACATATTTTAGACACTGATGCAGGATAGAAGGGACTATAATATTACCATGGATCCAAGGTTGACCCAATAGTAGGTTATAGGAAGTCTCTACATCAATCACATAGCACGTGACTTCAAACTTCAAATCTCCAAGCTGACACTTCACTCGGATTTTACGCAATGGTCTTGACCCACTGGTGTTAAACCTTTAGATAACCATGCCCTTAGATGCCAATTTACTAGCAGTAATTTCGAGATGATACATCATTCGAAGTGGCATGATACTTACAGCGGAACCCGGATCGACCTGGATTTGGTTGACCACGCTACAACCGATGTATCTGGTAAAGTATAAAGGTCGATCATGTTTTGAATTCCTTGTTTGCATATTCTCCTTTGTGAATGTGATGTAGGGAAATTATTTGGCTGTGAGGCTACAATACTAAACTGACGGCTCTGGATTTTTCGGGGCTGGCTTGATTCGAGTCAGGAAAACTTCAGAATCAGCCAGAGCTTCTTGCAAAGCCTCCTGGGTATCTTTTGAAAGACACAACAACTCATATAGAGTTATCCTTGCTGGGATCTTAGGTCATAACATCTAAGAGATATGGAGTGCTCGAACCTCCCGTTTGTCTCTTCCAATTGGACGATTGAACTGAGATTGGTTCGAGTTTCTAACCTCTTGATGTTGGGGTTTCTTTTCTTTCTGCTTCACCGCCGTTTGCTTTTGTTATTTTTTACTGGGTGCAGAGGGAGTCATAACTACCCCCAGCTCAGCTAAAGTCTTAGGAAGCGAGGTCTTGAGTACCCCCTACTCGGCTAGTTGATCAGAGGCGCTCGAGTAGTTGAAATAGTATTCATTTCCGATTCTGGTGGTGAAGACTGGTTCTCCACTGGTGATGAAGGCTTCATGCTCTTCCTCAGAGAATGTGAAAGTAGGGACGCTTTCGTCATTTTTCTCTTGAATTGCTGAAGCTCCATAGCAAGATTTTCCTTTGCCTGTTGATTTCTTTTAGGACGAGGATCCCATCCACTGTTCATCCTCAAGCAAATTGGGGTGGACCCAGGGAATTTTGCCTTTAGGGCTCGTATGAGGCACCACTCCTTTCTGGCTCTGTCTGTGAGGATCATCATTGACAGTTTTCATCTCAACTGTAGACACAGACTCTAGCTGAAACCAAGATATGGGAATAGAACCAAAGCTCACAGAAACATCATTCGCACCCACATTCTTTTCTTTAGGCTGTTTTGGAGTAATAATCCCAACATCGATCAATGCTTGGATTTAGTCTTTGACGGCATAGAACGTCTTGGTGGGATGATGAACCGCCCTATAGAATACATAGTATTTCTGATCCGTCGTCTGCTTGGCCCCTTCATGATTGGTGATTGGAGGCAATTTGATCTTGTTATTCTCCAATTGATACTTAAAGACAGTGGGAACCTCATCTTCTTTAAAGGAGTAAACCTTCAGGACTTTGGCAAATAAGCTTTCTGTTGCTTTGGAGGTCGTTGTTACCATTGGGGTGATTACTATTTTGGCGCCTGTTGTTGTGACTATTGTTGTGGTTGTAGTTAGAATGTTTGATTTGCATCCACTTTATTTCCCTATGTCTTCCCTTTACCACGTGGATTAAAGTTTTGCTTTAAGGCGTTAGCTGCTGGTTGACCTCTTTCGGTCTTTTTCCATTTAAAGAAACGCTCGGCCTGTTCCTCGCACACCTTCAACTCTTTTCACTTCTTGGATGATGCTATGCCCATAGCTTCCATCACATCTAAGGAAAGGTTGTTGTGACATGTTTGGAGGATAAATTTCTCTGTGACTGGATCTCTGCAGTTCATCGATTTGTTCCGAAAACACTTGACAAAATTCTCGACCAATTTTTCGTCCTTTTGTTTTTCATCAAAGAGTGAACCAATTGACACCTCTGTATCGTCATCGAAGAAATTAGTAAGAAACATATTCTCCATGTCATCCCAGCTATTAATACTTCCCAGCTTGAGACGGTGATAACAATCAATGGCTGCCCTACGAAGAGTGCCAACAAATGACTAGACCATCAATGGTTCATTGCTAGAGATTGTACCCAGGTGAGACTTAAAATAAATCAAGTGTTGAGTAGGCGAGCCTTTTCCATCAAATGGTGTGAAGTTAATCAAGCTGAACTTCGTCGGATATGAAATTGACTCCTAGTCTCTCGGGTTTGGGAATATGATACCAGTCTTCTTTACCTCTTGAGTAGACATCAACGTGTTGATTTTACTTTTGAGATATTTTATTTTCTCATCTTTGTTGGTACTTTTCTTTGGGCGATTCCGGGGAGGAACGGTGGCGCTACTCCCTACATTATTGTTATCGACAGGACCACCCCCAGCATTTTGACTCACAGAAGATTTATCATTATTGATATTTTTCTCCACTTCAAAATCTCTATCAACCTGGTTATGGTAACTGGATTCACCAATCTGATTTGACAGTGCTTGCATTTGTTGGTCATGCATTTCCTAATTTGTTGTACTGTCATGTCATTTTGTCTCTGCTTAGCTAAAGCATCTTCGAGAATCTTGGCCATTTGGTCGGCGTTAATCATAAGTGCTTCACGAGATTGTCTTGTGCTAGATACCATCGTCAGAAGCAACAACAGAGTTAGCATCTGATGTTTCGTCATCTGAGGACAACCCTCTCTGCATCCTTTGATAATTTCTTCGCCTGATGGTTCCAGCCCATAATCGAGTTAATCGCTAGGATATTTCGAGGAACGGCTCAGGACTATAACGTTGTGGTGATTTCCCTTTATCGGCCATATTGATGGTAACATCTGGGATCTCGTCACCTTGCATGGCTGACCTTTGCTTGCGAAAGAGTCTTGGTTTGGGCTTTGGTGCTTCACTAATTTTTTTTCCAAATATCGAGACCCTTTGTTGAGCGATCCTAGGACAACTGCATTCTAATAATACCACCCTGATAAGCTTGGAACACGGACAATGGGAGTCCGTTTCTCGAGTATTCCTCTTTCGAGATTTATTTGTACCCCTAGTCTGATAGTACAACTCATCAGCATGATGGCTGGAGTAACCTACCATATGGTGGTACACTTTTCTAGGTATAACATCATCGCCGTTAGACGAACATGTTTTCATCTGGGGAGATATCACCTTGTTAGCATTTTCAAGAGTCACACGTTTGAAGTCATGCCTTCGTGAGCGTAGGAACTCAACGGGATCTTTGATCTCTATGCATAGTCCGAGGTGATCTATTACAAGAAATCTCCCTTTATAGGAGGTATTCAACTGGTCAAGAGGACGTACGTGACCCCCAGCGTGATGAGTCACTCGGGGTTCATTCGTTAGGCCCAAACGTTCTTTAACTGGAACTTTACCTTGGTCTTCATGTGAAGGACCAAGGCGATCTGCGATCGTCACCTTGCATCGAGATAAATCCATGCTACCGCGGGATTTCACCAGAGGTGTGGGGTCATCTGGAGCACAAACAGTAGCCGACAAAGATCCAAAAAGTATTGCGGATGTCGAGACGGGTTCGGGCCAGATTGAATTGGCTAGGCTTCGGCGCATGCCAGCTTGGGGTGGCTCGACATTTATCTGGGTTTTTGTTTTGGATTTTGGCCTCCATACTTGGTGTAGTCTTGGCATTTTTTTACTACCTCTTCTTTCTACAATCTTTGGGCCTCCTGCAGAAGACCTCGTACATGAGCAAGTAGTGTGCGACGCTTTTGAATGCATTCTTCAAGGGTCGAACGAGTCCGTTTGACGCGGATCCATTCATTTGTCATCGGTGTGGAGGGAAAAGCATTTGCTTGATGTTGGGGTGATTGGCGTCCTCTAAATTTTAGATCCTCTTAATAGCAGATCCCGTTAACTGGCTCCAACACCTTTGCAAGTTGGCGCACGAGGCACTGGCGTTGCCTTTGCCGTGCTCTCTTTGATAGAGTTGGCGTGCCTTTGATAGTAACCCAATGATCAAGGAGGAGTCCATATCTTCAAATTCGATCTCATTAGACGCCGGAAGGGAGTTACGAGGTGCGACTACAGCAGTGGTGGTACCAAGATCACCCTCTTGGGTCTTCAAGTCCGAAGACCAGCGAATCTTCCTAGAGGAGGAGGCTTTCCTGTATTTGCGAGGAGACGAAGATCTGGAGGAGGAAGACAGATACTGCTCATATTTGGCTTGGTCGAACTCATATTCAACCTCCGTGTTCACTGGGATTACGATTCTTGGCTGTGACACGATAGTTTCGGTAGCGAGACCGTTGGCTCCCACTGTGGTCGCCAGCTGTAGGCGTCAAAAATTACCTATGGGTTCCCGCGTGCAGCTCGAGATAAATAAAAGATGATGAACAATATCATCTGAATAAAGGATGATTATCTAATGCCATAGAGAAGCTAACAAATGCACGAAGTGATTTTATAAAGCATATAAATCAACGAGACGATACAATAACGAAGAAATGACTCGACCTGGGATTACGTTTCACCCACAAAGGAGTAAGCACCACTCATATCTTGCTCATCCCATGGATGTCTCACCCATGGAAATTAGTATATCTCTTCGTGAGCTTTACAACGCATCCTGGATCATTTAAATCCAAGATTGTACGAGGGAGTTAGAGTCAAAACAACGGAGGACACAATCTGTGTCTCGACCAAGGCCGAGACACTCCAACTGTCTCTAAACTTGTAGAGCTGTTTTGACCATGATTAGTTCAAATATGAAGAATATCAAAAGATAAAAGTTGTATATATTTTCGTTAGTTTTCCAACGCATCCTAGATCACTTCATTCCGAGGTCGGATTAGAGAGTTACAGCCAAAACAGCAGAAAGACACTTCAAGTGTCTCGGCCAAGGCCAAGACACTCCAACTGTCTTGGACTTTGTAGAGATGTTTGGACCATAATTATGTTCAAATATGAAGAATCTCAAAAGATAAAAATTGTAGATCTATTCTTTATATTTCTAACGCATCCTGGATCACTTTATTCTAAGACCAGATGAGAGAGTTAAAGCCAAAATACCAAAGACTATACAGACTGCCTCGATTTTCGAGACAGAGTTTATGTCTCAGAGAAGAATGGAGATTTTGGCCATGATATAATTCTAATATAAAGAAGCTCAAAAGATAAAAATTATAGATATCTCTTCTAGTTTTCCAACGGATATTGAATCACTTCATTTGGAGCTTATATGAGAGAGTTAGAGGTAAAATAGCAAAGACACTGCAAGTGTCTCAGCCAAGGCCGAGACACCCACGAGTGTCTCGGCCAAAGCCATGGCCTAGACACCCATGGGTGTCTTAGCAAAGGCCTAGACACCCACAGGTGTCTCTACAAAGGCCGAGACACCCACGGGTGTCTTAGCCAAGGCCATGGCCAAGACACCCACGGGTGTCTCGGCCAAGGCCGAGACACCCACGAGTGTCCTAGGCCTAAAAAGCCGTTTTTGCTATTTTGAAGCTATTTCGCCCTTTAACTACCTAGATTTACTCTAACTAATCTAAATATCATCTAAGAACGTGATAAAGTGGTTACAACTAAAGATAAGAGAGAATCGGCTGTTCTTATCAAAAAACGGAGGTCCCGAAGCCTATAAATACAGCCCTAGGACCTTCATTTGCAGGGATCTGGAATTTTCGAGCCTCATCGGAGCCTTTCTAAATTGAATACTGAATGAGCACGAATTTCATAGAGGAAGAGAAGATCGAATCGAGATCTTCAGTATAAAGAAGAGGAGTTCGTTAGATTCACAGTTCCCGGTTCACTTCCTTGAGATTGCCCCGTTACGGTGATCTCGAGAAGAACGGTTATCTTGCTATTGCCGAGATAATTGCTTCGATTTCTTAATTCATTCGTGAATTAACAAAACTCTAGACTGATCTGATCGTTTGGCAGTCCACGGATATCAACGTCCCCGTCACATGCCAAGATTCGACGCAAGTAGCGGGTGATAAACGTCCGTTGCATTTGTTTTGAGAAAATTATATTTTTTTCGTTTTCATTGTGTAAGAGTCTTATAAAAAGATTGTCTTTTTGTTTTCATTGTAATGATTGAAATTGTTATGAATACCTTAATGAAGAAATTAATTTTCGACCAAAACACCAACATGTTTTGGTGGAAAGTTATTTTCATTGATGAATTCATTACAACTTTGGGCATTAAAATAAATTCAAAAGAATAGCCTTTTTATAAGACTTTTAGCACAATGAAAATAAATTACAACTTTCTTTCAAAATACACATAATAGTCATTTATCACCTATTGTTTGCGTGGGATCTTTGTCTGTGCCGGGGACGTCAATATCCATGGACCACCAACTATCAGATCCGGTGAATCGGACAAATGTATTGATGCTCTTGCTTCACAAAGGAAACAATTATAAAAGTAATAATCTCGACCAAGCGAGATTACGACTCTTCTTGGGATCAAAATCAAGTTTGATCCAGAGGAATGAGGGAATCGGGCTTCAGATCCTTCGAACTACTCCTTCTTTATGCCGAGGTTCGCCAAGATCTACTAGCCTATCTATGAAATTCATGCTCCTTCACTCTACAATCCGACAACACTTTGTCTCCTTTTCGAAAATTCCTAATCTGGAAAACAAGGGCCCTGAGCTTGTATTTATAGGGCAAATCAGTTAGGATGCAATCTGGATCAGTTGGAACCGAGAAAACTACCAAAAACTGATCCTAGAAACCGGCTGGACGTGAGTCAGCCTAGGCTTGCCCGACACTGGGCATAGCTTGCCTAGGCTGACTCGGCCATGTGTCAAGCCAGCCAGGCCCGGTCGAACCGTACGGTTCGGCCACTGGCGGCTTTTTTTCGGGTTGATTTTGTGTGTCTTTTTCATCGCTTTGTGCGTCCGTTAATTCATTTGTTTCACCGATTCGCTTCATACGTTTCTTTGCTTTGATGGTTTGTCGTCACATCATCTGACGACTCGTCATTCGACGGTTTGTTGTCACGTCATCTGACGGTTCGATGCTTTGTTATTCCGACGGCTAGTCGCCATGTCGTCTGACGACTCAACATTTGACGGTTCGTAGTCACATCATTTGACTGTTCAACGTTCGACAGCTCGTCGCTACGTCGCCTGGCGACTCGACATTCGACGGTTTGTCGCCACGTCGTCTGATGGTTCGACGTTCGTCATCTGACCAAGTAGTATGAGATGACCCTAACTGTTTAAAGGTTTGATCATTCAATTTGAAAGTGGACCTCTCCTTCATGGAAGGAATCAAGAGGAAATTTTAGCTTTAGTCCAAATTATAGGAAGGTTTGACCAAGTGGGAGTTTAAGACGACCATAACTGTTTAAAGGTTTAATCGTTGAATTTGAAAATGGACCTCTCGTTCATGAAAGGAATCGAGAGGAAATTTTGGTTTTGGTCCTAACTATAGGAAGGTTTGACCAAGTGGGAGTTTAAGACGATCCTAACTATTTAAAGATTTAAAAGTGGTCCTCTCGTTCATGAAAGGAATTGAGAGGGGATTTTGGTTTTGATCCTAACTGTAGGAAGGTTTTACTAAAAAAATATTGGGAGTAGAAGTATAAATAATAGTGAGAGTGTTGAGTTGTACAAATTACTCAGTGTTTTTTTTCTGTGTCAAGTAGCAAGAACTAAACACGAGTGGGGTTTGATTATTGCTATGGATCACCAGACTAAAACTTTGACCGTTGTATCAGGACTTCAACAGCGGGAGTGTTAAAGACTTGTACATAGCGGGAACTTTAGTGGACTAAACCAGAAAAAATTTTAGTGGACCCATCGTCAGTTGATATGATCAGTGGGGGATTTATGGTGGATGATAATCATATTTTATTATAGTTTTATACTCTCATTATCTATTTTATATGAATAAATATACCACTAATAATTGTTTTTATCTTTAATTACAGGTTAATGAAGAATAAATCTCAAACTCCCATCTCTCAACAAAAAGCCCATGAAGCCAAAGGAATTCTTTCAAATATTTAATGAAGAAATAAATCAAAGCCTAAGTGGAAAATCAAGAGAAAATGCCAAAGTCCAAATGTTGAAGCCCAAAAGAACAAGCAAAGCCTAATGTCCAAGCCCAAAATCCAATGGAAGAAGAATTCTGCGGACAGCAAAAGAAGAGAGCTTGACATTGATGCCAGCATTGATGGGGGCATCGATGCCCGCATCGATGCCCGTATCGATTCCAGCATCGATACCCCTATCGATGCTGGTATCGATACGGCGCACAGTTTGTTACGAATCTATGACTGATTTTTATTGTTTTTGGATAAGATTTCAATCCAATAGCTTTCATTCACTGATATTTACTATAAATAAGGGTAGAGAGTGAGGGGTTAGGGGTGTGAAAAATTTTGTAACTCTATTTGGAGAGGAGTGCTATTCTTAATTGAGAAGGCCTTCCAAAAATTGTAACTTTTGTTGCAATTAATAATAAAATTTTTTTCTCCACTTCAAATCTTCTTCTCTTTGTTGGATGATGATGATGGAGATGAAGAAAAGTTTGAAGGTTTGCTTTTCTTTTATTTTTCTCTTTTATTCTTTTTAGTAATTTCTTTATTATTGCTTATTAGTTAGATTTACATTCATGCTTGTAGTGTAGATTTATTTTCTTGTCTTTTTATTTCTTTTTGCACTTTATTTTGTAGAGTAGATTTATTTTCTTGCATTTAATTTTTGTAATTTATTTTGTAGTTTAGATTTTAATTCTTTGTAGTTAGATTTATTTCTTGTTCATAGTTTAGATTTTTATTTTCTTTTTAAATTTTGTAATTAGTTCTATTTCTCCTTGTTTTTATTTCTTAAGATGTGAAATTAATTTTTGTAAGAATCTTAGAATTATATGATGCTAGTCTAATTTCCTTTATATTATGCAAATTATTCTCTTGCACTTAAAATATTCATGTTTAGGATAAGCAACTAGAAAACTAATCGGTAGAAGAAGAATTTGATAATCTATGCTTATCTTAAATGGTTTGATAGGTTATGCTTATGAATTATAGGACTACTATCTTGTTGTTGCTCTTATCATGAATAGTAATTTTGACTTAGATGATAATTTGATAGGTTATACTTTCCTTAAATGGTTTGATAGTCTATGCTTAATAAATCTAAGTTGAAATATGATAAAAAGATAATGGTTTGTATTTTGTAATTGAGATTAGTTAGTGGATTAAATTCTAAAATTTCTCATATCTTAATTGAATCCTCCATCTTGACTTTCTTGAATTTTCTTTTCATTCTTGATTTTATTTCTTGATGTTATTCATTCTTCTTTCTTGCCTTATGATTTCATTTATTCTTTGATTCTTATTTCTTTCTCTAAAATTCAATTTATTATCTCTTGCATATATTCACAGCAATCACTCATCACAATCACACTTATTCTTTAATCCTATTTTGTCACGCACACAACATAAGAACCTACTCTAATAATCTCTTAAAATCACCTTCCTCGTGGGATCGATAAATTTTTATACTATAACTTGATCAATTGTGCACTTGCAATTTTGGTACATAATTATGCCGCATCAAGTTTTTAGCGCCGTTACCGGGGATGGTGCTTAAATAGGATTTTATTATTTTGGTTCTTTAACTTGTGTGTTTTCTTGTGAAGGAACCGCTTGGAGCTTGAAAGTCTTGGATTGAAGATCAAGAACTTAGAGAATTGCTTTCGGGTAAGTCCTCTTTCTAGTTTTCAATTCCACCCTTTTTAGTTAGCTTCATAATTAGAGACGATTAGGATTTAAAAAAAAAAGATTTTATTTTTGTTGACCATAATAAAATCCACCTTTCACTTGAACATTAACTAACAAGATAATAAATTCAAACAAGAGCTCTCTTCTCACATTTGATTGTTGTTGACCATAATTAAAAAAAAGTTTTTCTTTTTATCATCCTTTTTAGTCGCTTTTAATTTTTAGGGTTGCATTTCATATAGTGTAGGAATTCACCAAAGTGATTGTAGTACTTAATTTGGCATACACTTAAAACATTCTTAAGGGCAAAACTCCCAATCAATATAAGGTAAGGGATTTCATCACCCTTTCCTTAGCCCACAAATCACTAATTCCTCACTTCACAAACCCAAGCCTTCTAAAACTCATTAGACGTTGGCCCCTAAGGATTCGAGCTCAATAAGAAACAAGAAATCCTTAAGTGAACCGGTTTAAGTTTTCTCAGATTAGTTGGTGTCTAAGGTAAGGTTTAGGGGTTGCGTAAAGCGCTCCGTAAGGAAAGAGGTACTTAATTAATCTTTGATCATCCTCTAGTACTATCCTTACCTGGCTAACTACCTGGTAAAACTTTAATCTTTTCACTGTAGGAGTTTTTGGTTAGGAGCTGGTCTAGTTGAGTTAGGCTAAACCCTAGAATTAGAGTGATTGAAAAGTGATTGCTTTCATTTGTTTTAGTTAGGATTTTTCTTTTTCTTTATCTTTTCATATCTCGACCAAGCTCAATAAGGAACATAGTGATTGCTTTGATTTTTCTTTCTTTCCTTAAAAAAAAATTGTTTTGGTGTATGCAAACTTAGGTTCCGGATAATTCTCATCATTTAATCCGTGTTGAACCAATCCAAGAAATGGAAAATCAACCCGTTCTTCAGGATATGTGTTACCCATCAGAAATATAATTCCATCTTGCATAAGACTCCCCGAAGTAAATGGAGCAAATTTCGAGCTTAGACAACATTACATAAACATGCATCCCAAATTCCTAGGTAATGAAACAGAAGATGCATATATTTTTATCTCGGAATTTGAGGAAGTGTGTATTATGATTAAAATGAGAGAATTAACCGAAGATGTAATTAAGCTCAGATTTATTCCATTTGCCCTTAAGGACAAAGCTAAAAAATGGTTGTATATCTTACCGATAAATTCTATCTCAACTTGGGAGGAATTTGTCACTGTTGTTCTTAAGAAATTTTTCCCTATTCAAAAAACGGTAAAGCTTAGGAACAGCATTCAAAACTTCAAAATTGTCTCAGGGGAGCCATTCTGGAAATATTTCGACCGATTCAAAGATCTTTTAATCCAATGTCCTCATCATGGTCTAGAAAAATGGTGATTATGCCAAGTCATATATGAAGGATTGGACTATTCTTCAAAAACATCTTTAGAATCTATGTGTCAGGGAGATTTTATGAGGAAAAACGCAGATGAAGCTTGGGATTTTCTAGAGAGTTTATCTGTGAAAATAATGCAGTGGGAACACTGTGATGACAGGGTTTCATCAGTTCCCCAGTCAAGTCTAGTAGTCTTTGCCTGGAGTCAAACATTGCTTCTGAAGCGAAGATGGTGATGATTCTGCGGAGGTTAGAATCCTTAGAAGTTAAGGAATGAGCTCTAGCTCAAATCAATCATGTGTCTGCCCTGAGTTGTCATAACTGTCAATCTCCTACCAACGTTTTAGAGGAATGCCCTCTCCTAGGAAACAATCATGCATTAGAACAGATGAACGCTGCATTCCAACGCCCTAGAAATGATCTATTTTCTCTAACCTACAATCCAGGTTGGAGAAATCATCCTAACTTTGCATGGAATGAAGGAAATCTGGGATCGTCGTGATCCAAAATGAGGCTAATGAGCTGATTCCCACTCGGATCCAAACTGGATGGCGAGTCTGTATTGACAATCGAAAACTCAACTTAGCCACTCGGAAAGATCACTTCCCCCTTCCTTTCATTGACCAAATGTTAGAGCGTTTAGCAGGATACGAGTTCTATTGTTTCCTGGATGGATATTCAGGTTACAATCAAATCCCTATCGCTCCCGAAGATCAGGAGAAACCCACCTTCACTTGCCCGTATGGAACATTCGCATACCGGCGCATGCCTCTTGGCCTATGCAACGCACTGGCCACATTCCAACGTTGCATGATCAGTATTTTTTCCGACATGGTAGAGCGATTTCTCGAAATTTTCATGGACGACTTTTCCATCTTTGGTGACACATTTTTCCAATGTTTGCATCATCTTAAACTGGTCCTAGAACGGTGTAGGGAGAAAAATCTGACTCTTAATTGGGAGAAATATCATTTTATGGTCAAACAAGGCATTGTCTTAGGACATGTAGTTTCCAATAGGGGAATCAAAGTGGACAAAGCTAAGGTAGATCTCATTTCCAATCTCCCTCCTCCCAAAACAGTCAAAGATGTCAGATCGTTTTTTGGTCATGCTGGTTTTTACCGACGTTTCATCAAGGATTTCAACAAAATTGCTAGACCCTTAACCAATCTCTTAGCCAAGGATATATCATTTTTCTTCTCTCCCGACTACCTCAAAGCTTTTGAATATCTAAAAAAGGAGCTAACCACAGCTCCTATCATTCATGCGCCGAACTAGACCTTACCATTCGAATTGATGTGTGATGTATCTGATTCTGCGATTGGTGCTGTTTTAGGACAACGGTTTGATGGAAAACCGCATGTGATCTACTACGCCAATAGGACTCTGAATGATTCCCAGCAAAATTACTCTATCACAGAAAAAGAGTTTTTAGCTGTAGTCTTTGCCTTAGAAAAATTCAGGTCCTACCTCATCGGTTCCTTAACCAAAGTTTTTACAGATCATGCCGCACTAAAGTATCTTTTGACCAAAAAGGATGCTAAAGCACGGCTCATTAGATGGATTCTCCTTCTTCAAGAGTTTGACATCCAAATTCTTGACAGAAGGGGAACAGAGAACCCCATAGCAGATCACCTCTCTCGACTCCCAAATGCACCAACATCAACCGTCCCGATCAATGAACACTTTCCAGATGAACAACTCTTAGAAATCCAATCAGTTCCATGGTTCGCCGATATTATGAACTACATAGTCATAAACCAGATCCTTTCTCATTGGTCCAAACAGGATAGATCCCGCTTTCTCTCCCAAGTAAAATACTTTTACTAGGATGATCCATATCTTTTTAAATATTGTCCTGATCAGATCTTTAGAAGATGTGTTCCCACTGAAGAAACTAGGAGTGTTCTATCCTTTTGTCATAAGCAAGCCTGTGGGGGCCACTTTGGCTTGAGAAAAATAGCTGAAAAAGTTCTCCAATCTGGGCTGTATTGGCCCACTCTCTTCAAGGATTCATTCGAGTTTTGCAAAACCTGTAACCGCTGTCATCTTTTAGGGAAGGTCACTAGGAAAAATATGATGCCCTTACAACCCATCTTATCTGTTGAACTTTTTGATCTGTGGAGTATCGATTTCATGGGACCATTTCCAAAATTTTTTGGAAATGTTTACATTCTAGTAGCCGTTGAATACATGTCAAAATGGGTTGAGGCGGAAGCTTGCAAAACTAATGACAACAAGGTCGTTGTCAAGTTTTTGAAAGAGAACATTTTTGCCCGGTTTAGAGTACCCCGAGCGATCATCAGTGATAACGGTACACATTTCTGTAACCATTGTTTTGAAGCTTTGATGAGGAAATATTCAATCACACATAAATTGTCAATTCCTTATCACCCCCAAACCAGTGGACAAGTAGAGGTCACAAAAATGCAGATCAAACAAATCTTAGAAAAAATAGTTAATCATAACAGAAAAGATTGGTCTGTAAAATTATGTGATGCTATTTGGGCATATAGAACAGCTTTCAAGGTCAATTTGGGGATGTCACCATACAGACTGGTATTTCGGGAAAGCCTGTCACCTACCAGTGGAGTTGGAGCATCGAGCAATGTGGGCAATAAAACAGCTAAATTTTGACTCAGACTCGGCAAGTAAGAACAGATTGCTCCAAATAAATGAGTTGGAAGAAATTCGAAATGATGCATACATAAACTCAAAAAATTACAAAGAGAAAACCAAAATTTTTCATGATAAATCAATTTTACGAAAAAAATTTCTCCAGGACAGAAAGTTTTATTGTACAATTCAAAATTTTATCTTTTTCCTAGAAAATTAAGATCAAGATGGACAGGTCCATTTTTTGTCAAACAAGTTTTTCCGCAAGGGGCTGTCGAAAAAGAAAATCCTAAAAATGGTAATATTTTTAAAATAAATGGTCAACGTCTAAAACCATTTTTAGAATTTTCTACACTCGAATAGGAAGAGGTGTTGGTTCTTCATGAACCTCATTATCTGTAAAAAAAATTCAAAAAAAAATATATAAATATAAATATATATATAAATATATATATATATATATATATATATATATATATTTCTAATATTGAATAAAAATATAGATATATATATACATATTTTCTCAATTTTTCTTGTTGTTCACTTAAAAAAACAAAACAAAACAACAAAATTTGAATAAGTAACATAGGCCCAAAAGAAAAAAGAAAATAAAAAAAGAGTTGGCCCAAAATCTCTGGCCCAGAAACGAAAAAAAAAGAATTTCAGAATAAGCAAGCCCGGTTGGCCAGGCCTAGACACCAAAATCTTAGGCATCAATGCTGACATCGATGCCGGCATCGATACGCTGGGTCTGCTGCCTCAAATACACAATAGTCTTTCTCTCTCTCTTTTCTTTCAATTCATCTTCCCAAAACCGAATTTCCCCCTTTCTCAAACCCTATTTTCTTTAACCCATCCAACCTACACGAAATCAAGATCACAAGGAGGAGATTTCTTCACTATTTTTGGCCTTCTTCGACCTCCACTCATCTACCCAAGGTATATTTTCTAACTTGATCTTGTAATTTTAGTTTTTTTATGAATACATGGATGATCTAGTGGTTGAATCATGGGTAGTTGTGACTGATTATCATATTTTGTGTTGATTCATGATCAATTTAGTAAATTTAGGGTTTAATTTGGGGATTTGCCAAAATTTGGGGATTTTGTCCAAAAAAATCCGAAAAATTAGGGGTTTTTTTTGCAAAATCCAAAAATTTCTTGGGGTTTGAACTTAGAACTCAATTGAGGATATCTTGTACAAAAAACTGAAAAAAAATTTAGGGTGTTTTGTACAAAACCGAAAAAAATTAGGGTGTTTCATGCAAACCCAAAAATTCTTAGCGTTTTTGTGCAAAAACGCATAATTTTGAACATTCAATTGGGTACGTGATTTCAAATTTAAAAAAATTTGGGGTGTTTTATGCAAATCCGAAAAAAATTAGGGGGAGTTTTTGTAAAAATAAACTTGAATTTGGGGTGTTATGTGCAAAAAATTCAATAAAAAAAATTTGCAAATCATTTTTAAGGTTTAGATTATAATTGTAATATCAACATGTGTATTTCACCGATCAAGTTATCAAAATTTTAATATTTTTTTCTAAAAGAACAATTTTGAGGAAATTTATTGTCAAAACAAAATTCTGATAACTTGAAATTAACTCATGTTGAACAATTTGTAGCTAAATTCTTGTCAAATAATAATAATAATAATAACAATAAAAATAATATTACTAATAAAATAAAATACAATATATATATATATATATATATATATATATA
>BQKN01062802.1:99507-144128 GCA_022839385.1 Asparagus kiusianus | reverse complement strand
TATACGTATAACACTAACCATTTTTTCTATATATTGTTGTTTTGTATATATGATCTTGAAAAACAATTTTTGATCAAGAAACTTAAAAGTTATTTAAAACAGAGAGTTAGCATGTTCTTTTCAAAACTTTTGAATTAAATCTCTAAGATTTGACTTGGTTTTGTATTGCTATAATGAAAAAGATTTTCTAGGGGATTTCCATTGGAGTTATATATAAAAACGTATTCTTGATTATTAACTAACTTCAATTAGGATGCCTAAATATATCAAGGAAAATCTTTTATTTGGTGACTTATTTAACTTGGCAAGTTGACCGAATTTTGTGGGTATATTCACTGCAAACCCTCACGAGACTACAACTCGTCCACTAGGGTAACCTAAGGGTTTAAAGGCTTGTTGTATGATCTAAATATAACCGCGATTCCTGCGAAAGTGAGTTAGGATTTCCTTTTTCTTTCTTTGCTAGAGGACTAGCAAGCGTTTAGGTATGGGGGTATTTGATAATCATATTTTATTACAGTTTTATAACCTTATTATTTATTTCATATGAATAAATATACCACTAATAATTGTTTTTATCTTTAATTGCAGGTTAATGAAGAATAAATCTCAAACTCCCATCTCTCAACAAAAAGCCCATGAAGCCAAAGGAATTCTTTCAAATATTTAATGAAGAAATAAATCAAAGCCCAAGTGGAAAATTAAGAGAAAATACCAAAGTCTAAATGTTGAAGCCCAAAAGAACAAGCAAAGCCTAATGTCCATGCCCAAAATCCAATGGAAGAAGAATTCTGCGGATAGTAAAAGAAGAGAGCTTGACATCGATGCCAGCATCGATGGGGGCATCGATGCCCGTTTCGATGCTAGCATCGATACCCCTATCGATGCTGGTTTCGATACAGCGCACAATTTGTTACGAATCTATGGTTGATTTTTGTTGTTTTTAGATAATATTTCAATCCAATGTCTCTCATTCACTGATGTTTACTATAAATAGGGGTAGAGAGTGAGGGGTTAGGGGTGTAAAAAATTTTATAACTCCATTTGGAGAGGAGGGCTACTCTTA
The DNA here is from genome assembly GCA_022839385.1 of Asparagus kiusianus. Classification (NCBI taxonomy): domain Eukaryota; kingdom Viridiplantae; phylum Streptophyta; class Magnoliopsida; order Asparagales; family Asparagaceae; genus Asparagus; species Asparagus kiusianus. The sequence goes on along the minus strand of BQKN01062802.1, from coordinate 143,062 downwards.
ATTGAGAAGGCCTTCCAAAAATTATAACTTTTGTTGCAATTGATAATAAAAAAATTTTCTCCACTTCAAATCTTCTTCTCTTTGTTGAATGATGATGATGGAGATGAAGAAAGTTTGAAGGTTTTCTTTTTTTTTATTTTTCTCTTTTATTTCCTTTTAGTAATTTCTTTATTATTGCTTATTAGTTAGATTTACATTCATGCTTGTAGTGTAGATTTATTTTCTTATCTTTTTATTTCTGATACGGGTGTATCTTCTCTTCAGGAGCATAGCGATCCTCATGGGAGCTTGAGGATAGGAGATTCTCATATCTTGGGAATAGGAGCATGGATGGAGCAAAAGAAGATGGCAAAAGAAGTCAGCAGGAGCGAAACGCAGAAGAACAGGGTAAACTAGCAGATATCTGGCCGGTCGACCGCAGCACACATTCCGGTCGACCGGAAACCCTGCACAATGCAGGGTTTGAGAAATCTCTCTGGCCGGTCGACCGGACCAAACCTGACGGTCGACCGGATCATGATTTCTGGGTTTCCTGTTTCGTTTTGGATTCTGTTTTGACAGGGATTCCTTATTCTTTTGGGCTTGTTTATTTACAAGATTGCCATCCACGTTTGTACATCTATAAATGGGATTGTTTTAAGGTTCTAAACAATCAGACCTTAGGAAGGGAGAAATTCTAATAATTGTATTAGGGTTTAGAGAGAGTTGAGAGGTTGTTCTCGATTCTAGTGAGATTGTGAGAGAGGGATTGTAATCTTTTGTTCTTCATAATCTAGAGAAGGTATTTTCCTTCGCCTTAAACTGAATTGTTCTTGTGTTTTAGTCATCCTCTTCTCAACCCACCTTTTGGTATTTTCGCGACCAAAGGGTGCTCGCACGGCAACTCGTATCAAGTTGGTATCAGAGCATCAGATCCGGTGAAGGGGCATCTTGTGGATGGTCCTTACTCAGTCCAAATACAAGAAGCTTGGCGAGATCCTTATTTCATTAGAAGGAGTCCAGGATTTAAGGAAGGAGAAGATGGCTGAAGGAGATAATTCAGCAAGGATTGTTGCATTTGAGAAGCAGATCGAGACGATAGGGTCGACACTCACAAAACTCGTCGGTCTCATCCAAGGAGGGAACGAAAAGGGGGAATCTTCTTCTAGGTCTAAGAAGAAACCTATAGAGTCCGGTGGAGAGAGCGAGCTTTCAGGCTCCGACGAGGATGACGAGACCGTTAAGGCTGCACCGCATCAAGGGGGTAAGAATTCTTACCAGAATCTGAAGATTGATTTCAGAGTGGAGATTCCTATTTATGATGGGAATGTTGACATCGAGAGGCTTGATAACTGGATCGAGCGGATGGAGACGTATTTTACTCTTTATGGCTATTCGTCAAAAGAGAAGATTGTGTTCGCGACTTTGAAGCTTTCAGGGCACGCGTTGACGTGGTAGAAATCCTACTGCAAGCAGGAGAAGAAGGCGGTGTCGTGGAACAAGTTTAAGGAGTTACTGAGGAAGTAGTTCTACCCGGTGGGATTCCTTGAAGAATGTTGGTACAAGTGGTACGGCTTGCGCCAAAGGGTCAATCAAACCGTTCAAGAATACACTACGGAGTTTCAGCAGCAGGCGATGGTCCTCAACATTGCGACAGAGAAATATTCCATGTTTATGAAGTATATGGCGGGATTGAGCGATCACATCCGAAAGGAGATGAGGCTATTCACGGCGGAATCAATTGCAGAGGGGAGCGTGAAGGCAATTGCCATCGAGGGTAAGCAAAAGAAGGGCAACGAGGCTAAGGGAGACTCCAAACAGATGGGAGGCGAGTCCCGTGGTTCTTAATCTAAGGAGGAGAAAAAGAAGGGTGATCCAGGAAAGCAGGGCTGATTTGTAGTCACTGTGAGAAGACAGGGCACGAAACTGATCAGTACTGGGAGAAGTATCCTCATCTGAAGCCAAGAGGGTTGAAGAGAAAGGAGGAGAAAAAGGCATATGTAATAGCTCAAGGTCCGAAAGAAGTTCCGAGGATGATAGAGCCCAACAGCAGTCTCAACCTTATGACGGGAAAACAGACCACGAATGAGGACGACGACCCGAGAGAGCAGCTCTTTGTGCTCAAGTTGCAAGTGAAGACCAGTTTAGTTGATGCCATTGTTGATTCGGGTAGCGAGAAGAATTTGATATCCGAAGCCTTAGTTCAGAAGCTAGGTCTGAAGACGGTCAAGCATCCGAAGCCCTATCCATTGGGGTGGATTCAGAAGGAGGAGAAGCTAAGTGTAGTTGATCAATGTACTGTAAGATTTGTGCTCCATAAGTCGTATATTAACGAGGTCACATGTGACGTGGTTCCATTGGATGTTTGTCAGATTATACTGGGTAATCCGTACTTATGGGATAGATATGCGATCTACGAGAGGCGGGCTCAGAAGTATACATTCACCAGGGGTGGTGAAAAGTTCATCTTTCGTTCGACATCTCTTCCGAGGGAGACAAGCTTGGGGACGGTGACGCGAGCGAAGAGGCTAGTGAATGCAAGCAAAAAGTTTGTCTCGATGTGCATTAAACTTCCTGAAGAGCCATCAAAAAGGGATTGCAACTTGGAACAAAAGGTGACTACGATGAGACGCGGGATGAATGAGTTGTTTCCGATCGGATGTCGAGACCGGTTTCCTAGCAATGCCAGGTGGTGCAGAAAAGAAGGAGGGGCTCGCGAGTTCCCTCAGTTTCAGTTCTAACTTGAACGGGACTTCAAGTTGCTAAAGGGGGGACCTATGATACGGGTGTATCTTCTCTTCAGGAGCTTAGCGATCCTCATGGGAGCTTGAGGATAGGAGATTCTCATATCTTAGGAATAGGAGCATGGATGGAGCCAAAGAAGATGGCAAAAGAAGTCAGCAGGAGCGAAACGCAGAAGAACAGGGTAAACTAGCAGATATCTGGCCGGTCGACCGCAGCACACATGTCGGTCGAACGGAAAACCTACACAATGCAGGGTTTGAGAAATCTCTCTGGCCGGTCGATCGGACCAAACCTGGAGGTCGGTCAGATCACGATTTTTGGGTTTCCTGTTTCGTTTTGGATTCTGTTTTGACAGGGATTCCAGATTCTTTTGGGCTTGTTTATTTATAAGATTGTCATCCACGTTTGTACATCTATAAATGGGATTGTTTTAGGGTTCTAAACAATCAGACCTTAGGGAGTGAGAAATTCTAATAATTGTATTAGGGTTTAGAGAGAGTTGAGAGGTTGTTCACGATTCTAGTGGGATTGTGAGAGATGGATTGTAATCTTTTGTTCTTCATAATCTAGAGAAGGTATTTCCTTCGCCTTAAACTGAATTGTTCTTGTGTTTTGGTCATCCTCTTCTCAACCCACCTTTTGGTAATTCCGCGACCAAAGGGTGCTCGCACGGCAACTCGTATCAATTTCTTTTTGCACTTTATTTTGTAGAGTAGATTTAATTTCTTGCATTTAATTTTTGCAATTTATTTTGTAGTTTAGATTTTAATTCTTTGTAGTTAGATTTATTTCTTGTTCATAGTTTAAATTTTTATTTTCTTTTTAAATTTTGTAATTAGTTCTTTTTCTTCTTGTTTTTATTTCTTAAGATGTGAAATTAATTCTTGTAGGAATCTTAGAATTATATGATGCTAGTCTAATTTCCTTTATATTATGCAAATTATTTTCTTGCACTTAAAATATTCATGTTTAGGATAAGCAACTAGAAAACTAATCGGTAGAAGAAGAATTTGATAATCTATGCTTATCTTAAATGGTTTGATAGGTTATGCTTATGAATTCTAGGATTACTATCTTGTTGTTGCTCTTATCATGAATAGTAATTTTGACTTAGATGATAATTTGATAGGTTATACTTTTCTTAAATGGTTTGATAGTCTATGCTTAATAAATCTAAGTTGAAATATGATAAAAAGATAATAGTTTGTATTTTGTAATTGAGATTAGTTAGTGGATTAAATTCTAAGATTTCTCATATCTTAATTGAAACCTCCATCTTGACTTTCTTGAATTTTCTTTTCATTCTTGATTTTATTTCTTGATTTTATTCATTCTTCTTTCTTGCCTTATGATTTCATTTATTCTTTGATTTTTATTTCTTTTCACTAAAATTCAATTTATTGTCTCTTGCATATATTCACAACAATCACTCATCACAATCATACTTATTCTTTAATCCTATTTTGTCACGCACACAACATAATAACCTATTCTAATAATCTCTTAAAATTACCTTCCTCATGGGATCGATAACTTTTTATACTATAACTTGATCAATTGTGCACTTGCAATTTTGGTACATAATTATGCCGCATCAGTGGAGGACTGTGAATTGTCAAGCACTCCACAGTTATACCATGGGGGTTTCGTGAGGGAAGATTGACGCGATGAAATCATTAAATCTCATCTCAATGAAAGAATGCTTGGAAAATCATAGTGAGGGTTGATGAAACAGACGGAATGCGCTTTACCCTTGTCCGTAAAGGAACTCAAAATCAAAGTTGGAGAGTTTTAATCATCTTAAAAATGATTAAATAGCCATAGTGGGAGGTTCTTAATCATTTTTGTCATGATTAAGAATTGATTTTAGGTTATCCTGAAGAATACAATATGTTGTATTCTCCAGGAACTTTCCGTGAATCACAGTGGTAGTATGCTGATCATCTTAATGTCGGGTTATCCTTAAGGATACTATGTGTAGTATCCTCTAGGAACTTCCTATTGGAAATAGAGAAAGCAGTTTTAACCTCGTATACTCTATCGGAGGTTGGGAAAATAGTTTATACTCGTGTGCTCGTTGGAGTATAAAGGAGGAGCAATTTATACTCGTATACTCTTTGGAGTGTGGCAAGGAAGCGGTTTAATTTCTTATACTCATCAGATGAAAAGGGTGAACAATTTATACTCGTGTGCCCGTTGGAGTACATAGGAGGAGCAGTTTATACTCGTATACTCTTCGGAGTGTGACGAAGAAGCAATTTAACCTCTTATACTCATCGGAGGAAAAGGGAGAACAGATTATACTCGTGTGCCCGTTAGAATACATTGGAGGAGCAGTTTATGCTTGTATACTCTTCAGTGTATGGCAGAGAAACAGTTTAACCTCTTATACTCATCAGAGAAAAAATAGGATTATCCTTAAGAATATTGAGTAATATCCTCCAGGAACTTCTCGTCAAATTGGAGAAACAGTTTAACCTCATGTACTTATCGTTGGAGGAAACCGTCCCCACTTGGCTTACTTTGGCGTTGTAACTCCAGTGTCAATCAAGGCTTGAATGCTGTTTTTTAGCATAATACACGTCTTGGTGGGGTGATGGACCTTCCTGTGGTACGAATAGTACTTTGGATTCGAAGTTTTGTTTGCTTCCTTTTGATTTGTAATTGGTGGCAGCTTAATTTTGTCGTTGGCGAGGAGGTACTTGAAGATGGCTGGAACTTCATCACCGTCGAAAGAATACTCCTCCCGGAACTTCAGATTAAGACACATTTGTTGTCTCCAAGGTTGCTGTTGATGAGTGTCGACAGCATTTGCAGGGGCCACGTCCATCGTTTGGCCTCTCTCAGGTTTCTTCCTTTTGAGAAAGTGTTCGGCCTGTTCACCATACAGTTTTAACTCTTTCCACGTGGTTGAGGGCACAACCCCCAGGACTTCCAGAACATCGATGGAAAAGTTGTTGTGACAGGTCTGGAGCATAAATTCGTCTGTGATAAGATCCCTGCAATTCATCGCCTTGTTGCGGAAGCATTTGATGAAGGTGTCAACTGACTCTTCGTTCTCTTGTTTCTCGTCCAGAAGAGCTCCAACTGACACTTTAGTGTCATCATCGAAGAAACTGCTAAGAAATGAGATCTCCATGTCATGCCAGCTATTGATTCTCCCCAGCTTGAGACAGCGGTACCAATCGAAGGCGGCCCCGTGAAGGGTGCCAACGAATGACCGGACTATCAAGGGTTCATCACCAGAGATCACGCTCAAGTGGGATTTGAAATATATCAGGTGCTGGGTTGGCGAACCTCTCCCGTCAAATGATATGAAGTTAATTAGATTGAACTTTACTGGGTACGGGATTGAATCCCACTCTCTTGGATATGGACACGGAATGCCGGTCCTCTATAATTCTTGAGCCGATAGCAAAGTGTTGACCTTATCCTCCCGCTCTTTCATCATTTCATCCTTGTTCGTATCTTTCTTTGGGTGATTTTGGGGAGGAACAACAGAACCACCCCTAGCGTTGTTATTATCGACGGGACCATCCCCAGCGTTTTGATCAACAAGAGGGTTATAAGCGTTGAGGTTTGAATCGCTATTTACCTGATTGGCATTGTTACGACGACTGGATTCAGCAATCTGATCTGACAAAGATTGAATTTGTTGATCGTGTAGCTCCCTCATCTGTTGCACGGTCAGCTCAATTTTAGCCTTGAATTCCTCTTGCTATCGAGCTGAAGTCTCTTAAAGCATTTAAGCCACTAGGTCAGGTGTGATCGTCAACGTCTCCCTTGCTTCCTTCCATGCTGGACATTGTATCATTGGAGGAGATTGTGAAGCAAGTATCCGACAATTCGTCATCTGAAGACAGTTGTTCTTGCATCCTCGGATAATCCCTACGTTTAGTGGCTCCTAATTGGAGTTAAGACATTCGTCGGGTTATTCCAGAATTGACTTTTCTTCCTGGAAAAAAGTCGAGATTAGAGCCATTTGAAGCAATCACAGACTTTTCTCTATCAACCATATTGATTGTAACTTTAGGGAATTCATCATCTTGGATGGCGGAGTTGCTCTTATGGGAACGTCTTGGCTTGAGCTTCAACGCTTCTGTGACTAGCTTCTCGAATATCGAGACCTTTTGTGAAATGGTTCTGGGACAGTTACATTTTAATAATACCATCCTGATAAGCCTCTCACATGGACAGTGGGATTTAGTTATTTGGACATAATCCTTTTGGGATTTGTTCACACCCCCAGCCTGATAGTGCATCTCATTGGAGCAATCCATCACTTTGTTGGTATAATACCCCAAGTATAACGTTGTCTTTTGATGGACACGTCTTCTTTTGGGAAAGAAGAACCTTGTTGACATTCTCAGGACGATTTGTTATCACCTTTGAACGATTCAAGGTCACATCAGATGTCACACATTTAGAACTACCCCTTGTGAGTGTGAGGTCTTAACAGGCCCTGGGCTTCAACACGAACCCCCAGTCTATGATTAGACGGGATTGGCTCCTTATCTCTTTTGCGCACAACGCACGAACAACTACATTGAGGTGTCCCGGTTTGTTTTGAAGCGGCAGGACACCTTTGGGCGGCATTTGGCTTGACGGGAGTGTTTCTATGACCCCCAGTCTGAGGAATTGCTTGATTCTTATTCATCAAAGCTTTGTCTCTATCTTCGTATAAAGGGCCAAAGTGATTCGCCATCGTCATCTTGAATCAGGATAAGTTCACATTGCCGCGGGACTTCATTAGAGGTGCAAGAACAGGAGCGCAAGCGGACAGGGACTCAGAAATAGCCACGGGAGATGAGGCAAGTGTAGGCCAGGCCGAGTCAGGTTGACCTAACCTGGCTGAGCTAGGTTGAGCTGGCTCACATTTTCCAGGTATCTTGGTATTTTTTCAAGTTGCTGTTTTGGATTTTGGTCTTCAGACTTGGCGTGGTTTTGAGAGTTGTTTGGCCACCTGTTCCTTTTGTGCCTTTCGCATAAGTGTACATGCGTGCGGCGAGTGCGCGATGCTTTTGAATGCTCTCCTTCAAGGTTGAACGTGTCCTTTTGACACGAACCCATTCCTCCATCAATGACTTAGAGGATTTGTCAGCAACACGTTGTTGAAGTGATTCAGTTAATTGATGCCTCCTAGACTCTAAGTTTACATGATATCGAACCCCATCGATTGATTCTAATGCCTTGGCGATCTAACGCGCTTGGCGTTGGCGTCGCCTCTGACGAGCCCTCTTCATCAGAATCGGTGCGTCCTCAGCAACTAACTCCTTGACCAGAGAGATGTTGTGGTGAGCGAAGTCACTTGTAATCTTCATCCGTGAATACGCCTCATTCAAAGACGAGATCTTTCCGTACTTGAAGGGAGAGGAGGATTTTGATGAAGGCGAGGAGAAATATTCCTCGAACTTGTCTTCGTCAAACTCGTACTCAACATCTGAATCAACCGGGATCTTGATCATTGGTTGCGACATGATAGCCTTAGCGACGAGGCTGTTGGCTCCCACTGCGGTCGCCAGCGTGTTTGGCTCAGAAATTACTTTCTTTATTGTTGAATTTATTACAACTTCATGCATTATAATAAACTCAAAAAAGTAATCTTTTTATAAGATTCTTATACAATGAAAGAATAAAAATTACAATCTCCTTCAAACTACACACAACAGTTAATTATCATTTGTTGTTTGTGCAGGATCTTTGCCTGTGCTGGAGACGTCAATATCCATAGACCATCGCAGATCAGATCTGGTGGATCAGACTGAAGGATTGATGCCCTTACTTCACAAAGGAAACAATCGCAGAAGTGATAATCTCGACCAAGCGAGATTACGACTCTTCTGGGGATCAAAATCATCTTTGATCCGGATGAACGGGGGAACAGGGTCTCAGATCCTTTGAACAGCTCTTTTTTTTTATGCTAGAGTTTGCCAAGATCTAGCTAGCCCTTCTCGGAAATTCGTGCTCCTTGCTTTGCAATTCAACAGTACCTTGCCGCTTTCACCAAAATTTTTGATCTAGAGAATGGGGACCCTAGGCCTCTATTTATAGGGCTTTGAATGCGGTTATTCAGATAAAAATGAAGGATTTGGTCTTATCTTCAGTTAACAATAGCCTACTTATGTTTATATATGATATCCAAGTAGTTGAGACACTCTAAAAAGAACAAATCCCGAGAAGATAGTAAAAAACCGTCAAAAACACGTCCTGGGGTTTTTGGACGCGAGTCAGGTTGACATGACTCGGTTGTTTTGACTCTAACTATGTCATATGACCTCCGATTGGGATGATTGAAGATGCGTTAGAAAGCTGACAAAGAGACCTATAACCTTTGTGTTTTGGGATTCTTCAGATTCGATACAGATTATGGTAAAAATTTCAATTATTTGTGCTGGTCATATTAAGGTGACCCGCACGAGTGCAAGTCACATTGAGGTTCTTTCAGTATTTTGGCCTTAACTCTCTCGTCCGACATGGAATTGAGGTGATTCAAGATGCTTTAGAAAGCTGATGAAGAGATCTACAAGTTTTTTGTTTTGAAATTTCTCATATTAAAATTGTATAATAGTTAAAAGTCAAATTCTTTGTGAAGATCAGGTTGACCTGACTCGGCCTTGGCCGAGTCAGGTTGAGTTGAATCAGCTGTTTTGACTCTAACTATCTCATCTGACCTCCGATTGAGATGATTTAAAATGTGTTGGAAAGATGATGAAGAGATCTACGAGTTTTCTTTTGATATTTCTCAGATTTAAATCACATCATAGTCAAAATTACAATTCTTTGTATGGGTCACATTAAGGTGACCGCACAATTGCAGGTCACATTAACGTGACCGCACGATTGTGACTAGCTTTAATGTGACTTGCACACCAGTGGGTCATTTTGATGTGATTTTCAAGAGGCTATATCTTGTTTTGGCTTGTCCTGACTTGTCCTATTCTGATTTGTGCATTTCGTCGTTCTGTTGACTCATGCGCATCGTGAGCTCGTTAACTTTCCTATGGCATCAGATAATCCTTTTTGACCCAGATAATCCTCTCCAAATTAGATGATGATGTTTTATCATCCTCGAGATACGTGCAGGAGCCTGTAGGTAATTTTTAATGCCTGCACAAACATGATCAGGGAATAGCTCAGAACCCGTCTACACTAACATGATCAGGGAATAGCTCAGAACCCGTCTACACCAACATGATCAGGGAATAGCTCAGAACCCGTCTACACCGAGACCCTCGAGCGTCCCAGCATCAAGCCTCTAGAGATACTCATGTAGATCAAGATGCTCTTGATACCCTGTTGGATGGATCCCCTCATCCTTTACCTAACACAGGGCACCACACTTGAAGACACCGCCAAAGCCTAGTGTCTGCAGAGGAAATATTGCCGCTATCTTTTGATCGATGGTCAGCTCTATCATATGTCACATTCTAACAATGGAGTGGGGCGCTATCTTTGGTGTCTTCAGCCATTAAAAGCAAGCTATGCCCTTGAGGAAATCCATGAGGAAACATGCGGGAATCATCCTGGGGCCATAACCTATACACAGAAAGTCATCCGTCAAGGGTACTACTAGCCCACCATCTTAGCTAAGTCCAGACGACTCGTCTCTCTATGCAAGAAGTGCCAGTTCTACTCATCCATTTTTCTAGCAATGACCACTGAACTAACCCCTATCCTAAGTCCTATTCCTTTAGCTCAATGGGGGTTGGATTTGCTGGGTCCCCTCCCTATAGCTTCGGGGTAGCGAACGTTTTTTATTATTGTGATCAACTACTTCGCCAAATAGATTCAAACTGAATCCCTGGCTAAGATTAGTGAAAGTAATGTCACAAATTTTGTTGGGAGGTCAATCGTTTGTCATTTTTGTGTGCCCTCTTCTTCGTGATAGATAACAGTACTCAGTTCGACAGCAGAGGCTTCTGAAGCTTTTGTGAAGAGTACAACATCCGCCTCAAATTCTCCTCAGTCTCCCACCCCAAATGTAATGGATTAGCCGAAGTCGTTAAGAAATATATCCTCCAATCTTTGAAGAAGAAGGTGGACGATGCGGTTGGAAATTGAGTAAAGGAGTTGCTAAGTGTCATGTGGTCTTACCGCATGACTCACAAGAACTCGACTGGGGAAACCCCCTTCAAGCTAGCCTATGGAGTCGAGGCAGTCACCCCAGTGGAAGTCGACATGTCGACAATCCAACTGCAACTTTTTGATAAAGACTTGAATTCGAAAGGGCTTTGGAATAGACTTGACCTCCTAGATGAAGTTCAAGAAAAAGCGCTTCGCTAAGTTATTAATCAGCAATGGATCGGCTAGTACCACAACAGCAAGGACCAACCCAGGAGATTCAGCATCGGTGACCTAGTCCTTCACAAATCTACTTTCAACAAAGATACCAGATGAGACAAGTTGTCTTCCAAGTGGGAGGGCCCATACATATTCCTTAAGGAGTTGCGAGCAGGAAAGAGCCTTGGATGGAAGAATCCTACAACACTATTGGAATATAGAGCATCTTAAAAAATACTTTCAATAATCTTGTACAAAATTTCATTCACTACAAATGAAATCCTTTTGAATCTGACTCTCATGTCGTACTCTCGTAGTGTCAAATCTATGCAGGAATCCTAAGTCCATGTTGCCTTCTCAAGGTAAACCCAAGGCACACCCGCCATGTGGTTGGCTCCCACATTTACAACTCATCCTCAAGTAAGGCCCTCTGCACCAAGTAACCTTTGAAGGACAAGTGCAAGCCGATGCTTAGCATATCCCGCAGTAACCCCTCTTCCTTCATGAGGGCAAACTGCTGTAGCACTAGAATTTGGGTCATCTCTGACCCTAAAACTGAGCACTCCTTTTCGAGAGGCGCCTTTGGGATGAACTTGTCACTCTTTAGAACCTCCCTCATTGGAGAGCAGTAACAAGGCAACATGCCTATTAGCATGGCCTTGGCCTTCTCCCAAACTTGATGGTCAAGCTCCCAGACCCAATTACGAAAGGGCCAGTAGGGGATACCCTCGCACGTCTCACTAGCATCGTCTAATAAGGATTCCTCAAGAGGATGGGGGGCACTTGCTTTCTAGCTCCTCCTAACATCCCTGCAGGCTCCTTGCATGACCTGTGGGGGGCTCAGGAAAAGAGCATTGGCTGATCGCCTCCTCGTCCCGGATCCCAGCCTATGCGGCCATAACTACCTGGATCTCCCCCGTTGGCCTAGCGGGGGAAACATTGTCAATGATGATGACATCAGACTATTGGGTAGGCGAGGTGGCTGACTGCTATGCTTCTGTTGATTCAACTCATGCCGCCTCAACTAACCCGCTAGGTCCTTGGCTCTCGTCCAATCTCCTCTTCCTTTCCCTCCTCTCCTTTTTGGCCATGGTGTGCGACTTGACCAATCTAGTAGCTATCTCTGCCACATGTGATCTTAAGCCGCCTACTTCCTTGGACACTAGATTACCCCTCAACTTCTTTGGAGCCTTGTGGATGAGCCCGGCTCCTCTCCCCTCAAATTCCTATGAAGGATTTTTTCTAGAGGGATAGATAACAGGCTCGCTCACACTTTGTCGACCTCAAAAGGAGGGACCCTTGATATGTTGGCCACCGAAGGGATGCTGTCTCAAAGAGATTACCTCTCTCCCAAGACCCAGCATAAGATCGAATCTTCTTGAGCTACAACCTCTCCTTAGCTATAAAGATGCATAGCTTCAGTGCATCTTTGTTGACTTCTAGCCAGTTGACGCAAGACAGGATGCTGTTGGCCTCAAAAACCCACACGAACAGGTCCTTCCACACGAACGGCCTCAAAAACCGACACTAGCTTATAGCCACCGGTGTACTGAAGGAAGTAGTGGGGATTCTTCTTCATTGACTTAATGCTGACAAGGTTCCCTAATAAATACAAGCTCGACAAAATGCCAATCCTGTGGCAAATCACCATGAAGCGAACTAGAACTCCAATCGCATTGGGCATGAACTGAGAGAGGGGCACCCTAAAGCAATGCACACATCCCGAATGAAGGGATGGAGTGGCAACTGCAGCCCATACTGTAGATGATCCATGTAGATAGGTGACTTGTTATGCCCAAGACGGTACACTAGCTCGTTATCACTTAGTGCTGATAGGGTAAAGGCCTTGGGAAGATTGTAGAGCCCATAGTACATCTCGAGCTCTTGGGTACAAATCTTTACGTGGATAAGCCAAAGAAGACTAATTTGCTCTTCGTTGTTACCGGTCGTGGAAGTTTGAGTAGCCATAAGAGGTCACTGGGAGTTTATAAAGGAGTTGCAAAATTCAAAGACAGACGCCAATAATCTAGGGTAAAATTTTGTGAAGAAGATCCCCCTTTGCCATCATTGAGATATAAATAGCCCCTAAGGGAAACACGTGGAGAAATCGAATGGTCAGCTCAGTTTGAAATAAACAGATGAGATTCATCACAAAGTCAAAATGGTCCACACGAAAATTGAAACACCGCCCTCTTTACTTCATGCCTCTTCGCTTGATAATCTAAGCGACAGTAACTCCTGGCTTTTATTACATCATCACATCATTTTAAATAGTGACGCTTCACTTGCCTAATAAAGGCATCTTGGAACTCACCAAATAACACCCACTTAGCATACAATCGACTTAACCTAGTTGACCTTATAAAACAGACAACGGGCGTGCTCGAATGAATGCTATGTTAATTCTCTACAAAGTGGTTGACCCATCGTGAAGCTGACTCATACTTCTTAGGCACTTACCCCAAGGGGTTTAAGTACCAGTTTACAAGAGTCACTGACTTGGCTAGTTCCAAACAAAAACATAGGCAACTATTTACCAAATTCTACAAAAAACAAGACAACAACTACTTGAGTTCGAGACACATCTTCCTGACAAGGGTCGAGCCCCATTGACTCAACTGTTGTGTTTACAAACCCATAATAGAGCTGGTTCATTCCAAGAAATCCAAAACATGATTGCACAGTGCAAACAAGTCAATTTAGGGCAAAACTTTATCTCTTTAATCATTTATAATGGAGTATTTACAAGTATATACCCAAAAGTATAGCGCAAAGACACAAATGTCACGCCACGCTTCCCAAAATACCCGAGAGTTGGAATATGAACAAGCCCGCGATATATTAGATTAAGAAGAAATAAATAATAAAACTCTTTCTACTCAATCTAATACGCTAAGCGTCAAAAATACATATGAAATCACAACTCTCCGATCACAACCAGCAAGAATATAAAAATATCTCAGACCAGAAATAGTCCATATCAAAAGTGAAATATCATCCCAGACATAATATTCGGGTCAAACAAGCCCTTATGCAAAACAATCCAACTAAGACTGAGAAATATTAAACTACATAGTCCAATAGAATAAAATAGAAATTATTGTAAAAATAATCTAAATCCAACAACTGACTAAAAGTAGTAACTAAACTAAGCTTCGGCTTTTCCTTCTACTCCATCATAAATTTCCTTGGCCAAAGAGACTACACAAACTTCACTTTGACCCAACAGACTAACCCTAGTGCTACACAAACTCACTGGTGCGAGTCTAGAAGAAACATCAACAGTCTTATCCGATCACATGAATCAAGACTTTCCCATCCCAACTCTTCTTGTTTTCTAAGTCAACACAACACATGTCTCTAGGTCACCCAAGGTCACTAAGATCATAAACTATCAACTGTTCTCAATCACAACAATAAACAATAAATGTTACAAATCATGTGCAATAGTGTTCTGATATATCATATAATTAAGAAATCATAAATCATGAATGATAATTGTGCCCAATAGCTGTATATGTGAATAGTAATTGTAACCATATCCATATTTATTGTTCAAAACTTTTAATCATGTTTGCATATGTAGCATGTGATAAAAAATACTAACCGTCAATACTTGTGAAATGTGTGGAACTATTATATTGTGTGTGATGAAGACAACTACAATATATCATCCGAAATCTAAAACTAAATTCAGCAGAAATCATATGCTCTCATGCATAATATCATATAGCAATGTATCATAGAAAAATAAACTCGAAAGATGTGAGATCTTGCCTACGAATGTTGTTGGAATGTGCAAACTCTGAAGGCGGCCGCGGGTCGTGGTGGAGCAGCGAGGAAGGCAAAAACGATGGACGACGATGGGCTAGTTAGCGACAGCTCAATAGCGATGTAGGAGGAGCTCGGCGCGTGGGTGGTCGCAGGAACTCGAACGGGGGCTGAGATATTGTCGGGGTGGCATTTGAGGAGGGGGTAGCAGTGGTGTAGGGTGGAGTTAAGGGGCGGTACTGCAGGGGCGGTGCTGCAGGGGGTCGTGGCAAGAGCTGGTCGGAGGCAACGAAGGAGGGGGCTTGGGCGGTGTAGAGGAGGCTAGGCTTAGAGGCTAAGGTGGCGGTGGTCAGGGTGGATGCAGTGGGTGTAAGGGCACTGGAGTGGCTGGTCGGTAGTCAAGGGGAGAGGAGATGGGGCGGAGGCATGAGCGGAGGGCTGAGGCGGTTTGGCAACAGTGAACTCGAAGGGGAGCTCAGCTAGATAGCGGGTGTGAGGACTGGAGGAGTTGGGGACGGTGGTTACGAGTTCATCGGCAATGGTTGGTCAGAGGCGAGTGGAACTCGGCTAGAGGAAGGAGGCGCTGGGGGTTTGACTTGGGAACGTAAGAGAGAGAGAGAGAGAGAGAGAGAGAGAGAGAGAGAGAGAGAGATTTTGAAATAATAGAGGAGAGAGAAAGTGTTGGCGGTGAAAACGAGGGGGAGAGTAAAAGAGATATATTTATATAATTAGGGTTAGGGTTTTAGGTTTAAAGAAAATACGAAAATACCAAGAAAATACCAAAAAATTAGAAAAATACCAAAAAATTTAAGAAAAATACAGTAAGAGAATTACCGGGATAAATATTTTAATACAAGGTAAATAATAATAATAATGATAATAACAACAATAATAAATAACCAATTATTAATTTAAAAAGTTTTCATCGTAATAATTAAATCGGAATTAACAAAATTATTAAAATATATATAAACCGGATTTTTAAATCATAGAAATTTCTAGGAATTTTGGGAAAATACAAATAATCTTTTAAAAATAATAATTTAATATTTAAAATACCAGAAAATTCATTTAAACTAACATTGAAAATTCATGGTCATTACATTCTATCCCCCTTAAAATAAATTTCGTCCTCGAAATTAAAATAAGAATGATGCATAAAAGATAAGGACAAAATATAGAACCTGAGTCTCAATTCAACTCATATAAAAAAGAATTCAAAATAACAGCATGTTAATAAGCAAAGAAAGTGTAAGAAAAGCGTTACAAGATAAGATACAAGACATGACAGCTAAGATTCAGGAAAAAGATGAGCGTATCGATGTCGCATCTCAAACTCAGTTTGCCAAGTCGACTCGCCTGGAGAATCTGGGTGCTACATCACACGAACAACTAGAACGGTCTTATTCCGGAGATTCTTCTCCCTTCGGTCCAAAATTGTTATAGGCTGCTTCTCGTATATTAAATCAGGCTGCACCTCAATCTCTAAGAAATCTATGATATGACTCGGGTCTCCGACGTATCTTCGTAACTGAGAGATGTGGAATACGTCATGTACTCCAGCCAATGCGGGTGGTAATGCAAGTTGATACACCACTTCCCTAACTCTCTCTAATACGTCGAAAGGTCCCACATATCGCAGACTCAACTTCCCATGCCTTCCAAACCGAATGGTGCCTCATTAGGGGGAAATCTTTAGAAATACATGATCACCTGGCTGAAATTCCAAATATCGACACTTCGCATCTGCCCAGTGCTTGAATCTGTCCTGTGCTATGTGAGGTCGCTCCCGAATAGTTCTGACAGCTTCAACTGACTTGTTAATCAACTCTGGCCTAAAAATCTCTCACTCACCAACACCATCCTAACTCAAAGTAGAGCGGCAGTTTCTCCCATACAATGCCACGAAAAGGGCCATTCCAATGCTAGCCTGGAAGCTATTGTTGTTGTTTGTGTCGAAAGTTGCTGTTTTAAATGCTATCAAATCTATTACAACTTTAGTCGTTACAATAAACTCGAATAAAATAAAAGGTTGATCTTTTTATAAGATCTCCTTATACAATGAAAATAAAGAAAAGTTTACAACTTTATCAAACAAACGCAAAGAGATCGTTTATCGGTCTTCTGCTTGCGTGGGTGTCTTTTCCTATGCCAGGGTTTATCCGTAGACCACCTTTGATCAGATCCGGTTGATAAAAAATTCCATAGAACTTCACCTTCACCGAAGTAGTGTTTGATTTGAAGCGTTAAGATTGACCAAGCAAAATCAGTAGCTCTTCTCGAGATTAAGACCAAGCCTAATATCAAGGAAATAGGGGAAACGGGCTTCGGATCTCTCGAACTCTCCTTCTTTATGCCGAAGAACTCGCCAAGATCTGTCAACACTCGCTGAAATTTGTGCTCCTTTGACTCCTCAATCCAGTAGTACCTTCTCGTCTTGATAATTAGTCCCCCTCCTGAAAGGAGGCCCTAGTCTTGTATTTATAGGGCTCCGGGTGCGAGTATGTGGATGAGAATGAGTAATTTAGCCTTATCTTCAGTTAATAACGGCCTAACTATATTTAGGGATGATATCAGATCAGTTGTGATGCTCAGGAACTAACAAATCCCGAGAAAAACCGTCAAAAACTGCCAAAACACATTTCGAGCTCCAGACTGCGCGGCGCGGGTCAGACAGATCCGACTCGCGCGCGCTGGTCGGATCCAATCGACCCGTGCTTGCGCGGGTCTGTCTGTTCTGTCCCACGCTAGCGTGGGTCCGTCACTTCTGCCGAACTTGTATGTTTCCTGACTTTTTCGGGACTTGTAGTTCCCCCGTTTCGCGTAATTGATCATCTTGTTGACTTGTACGCTTCGTTGCGGGACTGACCGTTGAACGCGTATTGGTTGACTTGTGCGCGTTGATCGATGCTCATGAACTGATTGACGCGCGCGTGTTGACCGACGCGTGTGAACTAATTGATGCGCACATGTTGATTGACACACGCATGCCACTTGGTTCGTCGTTTCGCTTCATGCGCTTGTCGACGACAGATAATCCTTTTAGATTTGGATAACGACGTTCATCGTCTTCTCTCCATCTCGAGCTGTGTAGGGCACCCATAGGTATTTTTAGATGCCTACAGATACCCCCTCCAAAGTATTTCAGACTCATTCTTTTATAGAGGAGTCTAGAATGCTTTGGATAAGATAGGCCATCTCCTCAATTTCGTAGAGTGACCTTGAACTATCTTAATTCTTAACTTCTTCAGCCTTCAATCTATTTATTGTTTCGTCGAATAGATAAAGTACTTCTGGTGTTGCGTTTATCGTCTGACCGTTGTTAAAATCTTGAACTGAGATTCGTGTGTAAGTTTCTGAACTTAGCTCGTGTCATTGAGTTAATTTTGAACTGATCATCTTTGTCAGAAATTCATGTCTGAATCCGATTGAACTCCCTAAGATCATCGTTTGCCTTAGTTTGGTGAGATTGGTGATGCATTGACCGGCATCGATCTTTACTGTAACGCGTT
Organism: Asparagus kiusianus; assembly: GCA_022839385.1. Classification (NCBI taxonomy): domain Eukaryota; kingdom Viridiplantae; phylum Streptophyta; class Magnoliopsida; order Asparagales; family Asparagaceae; genus Asparagus; species Asparagus kiusianus. The sequence goes on along the minus strand of BQKN01062802.1, from coordinate 124,775 downwards.
GTGCGGCATTGAGTTTTGTCGTAACGCGTTGATCAGTGTTAACACAAGTTATACTCATACGTTTGTTGGAGTCTACACAGTTTAAGCTCTTAAGGCATTGGAGCATGGCGGTCTCAAATTTGGGGCTGCAGGACCAAGTATTAAAATTGTTTCGTCTGCAAATATGGATCTTATCCCTAAGTGGTTGGATGCTCAAATCATGAGACCAACTAATAGAGCTGGTGCGTCAATGACTCGCATTTATAGAATTTTTGATAAATTCTCAGCCATCAACGGGTTTGATGAGCCTTTACCGACTACCGTTTGAGTCGAGCTAGCATGCGGATTGTTTAAGTCCATTCCGCATATGACGTTGTGCTAAAAGAGTTAACCCTTTTAGTGCTGCGATATTGAATACGTAGACTTCGTCTTTCTCCTGTGAAAAGACTAAACAGCAATGTGTATCAGATGTTGACTTAGGATTTTTGGCAAATCCTCAACTCTCAACGGATTTGACGCGCTCTTACCGATTACCGTTTGAATCGGACTTACATGCGAATTGTTTTAAGTCCGTTCCGCATGTGACGTTTTGTTAAAGGAATGAACTCCCTTAGACTTGATGCTACGACTTCGAATACGTAGACTTTGCTATTGTTACGGGAATAGGTTACCCGACAACGTGTGTTAGACGCTGACTTATCCCTACTTAGGCTTCGGGATAAAAATCTCCAGACTAGAATTCTGGTGTTTTCTTCAATCGGTAAAATACTAAACCGGCAACGCGTGTTAGGCGTTGACTTATCCTTACTTAGGATTTGGGATAATGTTCCTCGCGCGTGTAAGGCGCAGATTTTTGTGTTATTGATAACAACCTGTCACAATGTCGAATATGTGGGCTCTTGTCATTTTCACGGCAAAAGACTAACCGGCAACGCGTGTTAGGCATTGACTTATCCCTACTTAGGATTCGGGATAAAATTCTCCGTGTGTGTGAAGCACAGATTTTGGCGTTATGAATAACAACCTGCCATAATATTGAATATGTGGGCTTTTGTTCTTTTTTACGGTCAAGAACTAACTGGCAACGCGTGTTAGGCATTGGTTTATCCCTGCTTAGGATTCGGGATAAAATTCTCCATGCATAAAAGGCATGGATTTTTGTTGCTACGATACTAAATACGTAGACTCGGTCATTTTTACGGGAACGAACCACCCAGCAGCGCGGGTTAAGCACTGACTTATCCCTACTTAGGCTTCGGGATAAATTACCCCCGACTAGATTCTGGTGTCTTCTTTAATCGGTAAAAGACTAAACCGGCAATGCGTATTAGGCGTTGACTTATCCCTACTTAGGCTTCGGGATAAAGTTCCCCGTGCGTGTGAAGCACGGATTTTAGGAGTTTGAAAAAAAAGTGGTGTCTTCTCCTGGGGCAAAGATGAACCCGATGCGGGAGAGGAAGAATTTTATATTCTATCTCCCAAAGCTGAAGAGAAAGAATTTTATATTCTATCTCCAGTCACAAAAGGAAACTCAAAGTAGGATCTCCACTTTAAGAATCCGAAAAGGTAAAACTAAGAGTGGGATCTCCACTCCGAGAATCGAAAAGATTCGAATAATCCTATCTGTCGGAAGGTTTGATTATCGAACTAAAAGGTGGGTTTCTTGTTTATCGAGAGTGCATTGGGGTTTTGGCCTTGACTGTAGGAAGGTTTAACCAAGTGGGAATTTGAGATGATCCTAACTGTAAGAAGGTTTGATCACTCGATTTGAAAGTGGACCTCTCGTTCATTGGAGGAATCGAAAGGGGATTTTTGTTTTGGCCCTAACTGTAGGAAGGTTTGACCGAGTGAGGGTTTGAGACGATCCTAACTGTAGGAAGGTTTGATCGCTCGATTTGTGGGCCTCTCGTTTGTTGGAGGAATCGAGAGGGGATTTTGGTTTTGGCCCTGTAGGCGTATAAAACTGCCTATAGGTCCATTAACACAGCTCAACGACGTCGAACCAACCATCAGGCGACGTACGCAAACACGATCGTTAGTCCACAACACCGAAGCCAAGCGATAGGAGACGAAGCGGATCAACGAAGCTACGAGACTGACGAACCACACGCAAACAACGGAATGAATCCACTCGCGTGCGGAATCAAGCTAACCGGTTGAGGAATCAACGAGTCATCCAACCAAGAGCGGACTCGGACGAATCACGATCGAATCAAGATCAGTTTCGGACTCGAACTCAGAAGTGGATTTACTGCCAAATCAGGAACCGGATTTACTGCCAAATCAGGTCAACGAATCGATTCCGAACAAATTAACCACACAACCGAATCACGGACAGAACCAGAACCGACAACGGACACAACGACGCCACACCCGGGCGACTCGGCCAAAGCCGAACCACCCAGGTGGTTCGGCCTAAGCCGAGCCACCAAGAGGTGGCTCGGCCATGGCCGAACCACCCCATGGGGTGGTCGAGCCACCACATGGTGGCTCGGAGGCCGCCGAGCCACCCTAGGGTGGCTCGGAGGCCGAGCCACCAAATGGGGTGGCCGAGCCACCCTATGGTGGCTCGGTGGCCGAGCCACCCATGGGTGGCCGGCCACCTGTGGCCGTCCTCAGACACGTGTGCACTGGCACAGTGAAGGTGTCCTATAAATATGAGGGTGTTGGCTCATTTTCAAAGGTTGGAAAATTTGGAGAGGCAAAGCCCTGCTGGATTCGAGACTCAGAACTTAAAAAGATCCAAACTTTGGGACTTCGAGGACTTGCTCATCCAGATCTGGTGCTCGGCGATCGTCAACGCCAAATAAGGCAAGAGTTCGAGAGGACCGGATCTCAGATCTACGCAGGCGTACTCCGGATCAAAGCTTGGTCTTTGATCCCAAGATTTGGGCGATTAGTTCCTTGGTGAATTAATCCCCCCCGGCTATTATTTCCTTGGTAAAATAATACCCATCGTACTACGTAGATCCGACCGGATCTAGATCGCGCGGTGGTCAACGGATAAACCCCGACGCAGGCAAACAACCCACGTAAGCGAGTGACCACAAAACAGGAGCTCGTGATTTGTTCGGCAAATGGAGAAAATTGTAATCTTTTTTTTATTTTCTTTGATTTTCATTGTAACCGGATCTTATAAAAAGACCGGATCTTTGTAACTCAAAAAGCTATTATCAAAGATGACAATGGAATCAATAATGAAGAAAGACACGATTTTCACCGCGAACAATCTGGCGACCACAGTGAGAGCCGCCGATCTCACTGCCGAGATCGGAGCGTCGCAGCCGCGGATCTCAATCCCGGTCGTGGAGGAGGTCGAATACGAGTTCGACCAGCAGAAGTTCGAGGAATACCTGTCGTCCTCGTCCGGATCAACCTCCCCCCGCAAGTCCATGAAGTTCTCCTCCAGGAGAAAAACTCGTTGGTATAAAGATGTTGAAAACACCAACGAAGGTCTCGCCCCGCGGGATGCCAAAGTCGCATCGGGTGAGATTCCTCCAATTCCCAACCAAGTCGGATCTGCTCTGGCCAACCCTTCTGCCGCAGAGGGCGTGGTGACTCTCTCGAAGAGAGCCCGCCAAAGGCAACGTCAACGCCTTGCGAAACAATTCGCAAAGGCCATGGAGTCAGTTGACTGGATTCGTTACAATGCGGATCTGAAGAACAAGAGAGGCAAGCAGCCTCAACAATCAATGAATGGTGGTTCCTTCAAGCCGCCAACAATGGAATGGGTCTGTGTCAAACGGAACCGTTCAACACTAGAGGAGCGCATTCGCAAGCGCCGCACATTATCAGCGCAGGCACGGGCTCAAGCTAAAGAAGCCCGTAGAAAGCTGCAGAAAGACGTGGCCAAGAAACCGCCACTAACTCGCAAAGTTTGGAGGCCGAAGTCTGAAGCGGCGGTTCAGACCAAGGTGCAGCAACTGCAGCCTTCGAAAGTGCAACTTCCGATGATTTCCACAACTGCTCCAGGAGATCCCACAGGACCATCCCAGAAAAGGAAGTCAGTCTTGGAGCGCCTCGGTCCACTTCCTGAGGAGCGAAGCAAAGCTCCAATCCAAGAACGTTTGGGCCCACTAAGAAAGCCCCGAACGAATCAACATGCTGGGGGTCGCCGCAACCCTCAACATGACAAAGAAATCATGGCACCCAAGCGCACTACTTTGCGCATTGAAGTTCAGGAGCCCGCTGAAAATTCACGCCCACAAAGGCGCGTTTCGAGGCGCGTGACTCTCGAAAGCCCGAAGAAGGCAATTCGCCCTCAGAAGGAAACATTCTCGTCTGATGAAGAGGATGTTATACCTGGAAAATCGTGCCAACACACGATAGGTTGCTCCGACTTTCAAACGGATGAGTTGTACTATCGTGTTGGAGGTACGAGCAAAGCCAGAAAGAGAAGTCCTCGAAGGCTAGAAACTCAGTGCCCTTGTTCGAAGCTCATTCGGTCGGTACTGTCTGAATGCAACTGCATCAAGGCAGTCCCCGAGAGAGTCTCGGTGTTTGAAAGGCTTAGTACCGAAACGCCAAAACCAAGGCATAGGCGTTTCTGGCAGAGAAGAACGGTGGTCGGCGATGGAGAATTTCCGAGGGTCACCGCCAATATGACCAGCAAGGGAACATCGGCTCAGGACAACCCCGAGGCGATTCCAGAGGTGCCCCGTCATGTAACTCGTCTGCAGTCCAGAGCTATTATTCGTGCAACGTATGGTAGGGTTCAGACAAGATTACCTTCGGTAGATGAAGAATCAGATGCTGGCTCGGCAGTGGCATCTGACAACACCGTATCTAGTGAAGGGCAACCCCGCGAGTCATTCATGATAAGCGCAGAGCAAGTGGCGAAGATGCTTGAAGACGCCTTGGCTAAGCAACAGGAGAGCTTCAGGTTCGAAATGCAGATGGCCATGCAGAACATGAGAGAGATGCATGAGCAACAAATCCAGGCACAGACGAACCAGCAGGGCGAACCAAGTCGCCGTAACCAGGTCGTTCAGGAGGATGAGCACACGGATACGGATGAAGCTCGCAATGCCGATAACCCTCCTGTCAATACAGGGGGTGGTAATGAGAATGCTAGTCACAACACCATGCTTCCACCTCAGAATCGTGCTGACGAAAACTCGGGTGAAAGCTTGAAGATCAAGAACCTCGAGAACAAGATCAATACGTTGATTTCTGCTCAAGAGGTGAAAAAGACGGCCATTCCTTGTCCATACCCAAGAGAGTGGGAATCAATCCCATATCCGGCGAAGTTCAACCTAATCAACTTCACGCCGTTTGATGGGAAGGGTTCACCCACCCAGCATTTGATTTACTTCAAATCACATCTGGGGGTTATCTCTGGCAATGAGCCTCGGATGGTACGGTCCTTCATTGGCACTCTTCGCGGAGCCGCCTTCGATTGGTATCGCCACCTCAAGCTAAGTAGCGTAAATAGTTGGGACGATATGGAGACTAAGTTCCTCACCAATTTCTTCGACGACGACACCGAGATATCTATCGGGTCGTTGCTCGACGAGAAACAGAAAGACGGGGAATTAGTCGACACCTTCGTCAAAAGGTTCCGGAACATGGCGATGAACTGTCGGGACCCGATCACTGAGGAGTTCATTCTCCAGACTTGTCATAACAACCTCGCGTTGGACGTGTTGGAAGCAATGGGGACAGTACCGTCCAACACTTGGAAAGACTTGAAGGTGTGCGGTGAACAAGCCGAACGCTTCCTCCGAAGGAAGAAGGCCGAGAGGAGCCAATCGACGACAAATCCTCCGAACTCGAACTTCGCATCCTGTGGTAAGGGCAAGGCACCTACAGCGGCTGTTGATGCTAATCAAACGTCACAACAGCAGCCCCGGAGACAGCAGAAGACTGCGGATCAGAGGCTCCAAAAAGAGTACTCCTTCAAGGACGAAGACGTTCCAGCCATCTTCGAATCCCTCCTTTAAAACAACAAGATCAAGCTACCACCTATCGTCAATCAGGAGGAAGCTGACAATACTATGGATCCGAAGTACTGCGTGTACCACAGGAGGATCCTTCATCCCACTAAGGCCTGCTTTACTTTCAAGAATAGCATCCAAACCTTGGTTGAAGCCAGCGTTATATCGCTCAATTAAGTCGAATGAAAACTCCGATCGGTATAATAGTATAAACTGCTTCCTACACTCCGAAAAGTATACGAGTATAAACTGCTTCTCAGTTCTCCGACCGGTATAAGAGGTTAAACTGATCCCTGATACTCCAATAGGTATATGAGTCTAAACTGTTTCCTACCGTTGACGGGAAGTTCCTGGAGAATTTTATACGTAATATTCTTAAGGATAACCCGATCATACAATCAGATACAATGATAAACCCAGTTTCGTGAAGAAGCTGGGGGTGGATGATTCATGTAACGGGAAGTTCCCGAAAGGATATTACATGTAATTTTCTTAGGGATAACCTGATCATTACAAATTAGATGATGAACACTAAACCCACCATTTACCTGGTCAAACCTTAAGACCACAACCAAAATCCCCTCTCGATTCATCCAATGAACGAGAGGTCCACTTTCAAATCGAGTGATCAAACCTTCCTACAGTTAGGGTCATCTCAAACTCCTGCTTGGTCAAACCTTCCTACAGTTAGGACCACAACCAAAATCCCCTCTCGATTCCTTCAATGAACGAGAGGTCCTCTTTCAAATCGAGTGATCAAACCTTCCTACAGTTAGGGTCATATCAAACTCCTGCTTGGTCAAACCTTCCTACAGTTAGGACCAAAACCACGATTCACTCTCGATAAACGAGAAGTTCATCTTTAGTTCGGTAATCAAACCTTCTGATAGTTAGGGTTATCTGAATCTTTTCGATTCTCGGAGTGGAGATCCCACTCTTAGTTTCACCTTTCCGGATTCTAGGGGTGGAGATCCCACCTCAAGTCTCCTTTCCAACTGGGAATAGAATATAAAATTCTTCCTTCCTTGTTTTCGGGTTCGTCTTCACCCTAAAAGAAGATCGGGGAATAGAATATAAAATTCTTTCCTTCCCACACCAATCCTTTTCCAAGAATTTAGGATTCATTCTAGGAAGTTTATCCCGAATCCTAAGCAGGGATAAGTCTGCGCTTAACACGCGCTGCCGGTTTAGTCTTTCTCCGTAGAAGAAGACACCAGAGTTCGATTTTGGGGTATTTTATCCTGAAACCTAAGTAAGGATAAGTCTGCGCCTAACATGCGCCGCCGGTTAGTTCTTAACCGTTAAAAAGAACACTCGCCCACATATTCAACATTGTGGCAGGTTGTTATTAATAATACCAAAATCCATGCCTTACACGTATGGGGAATTTCATCCTGAACCCTAAGAAAGGATATGCCGACGCCTAACACGCGTCGCCGGTTTGGTCTTTATCCGTAGAAAAAGATACCAGAACCCGATTCTAGGGACCTTTATCCCGAAGCCTAAGTAGGGATAAGTCAACGTCTAATACACGTTGCTGGGTAGCCTATTCCCATAACAATGGCGAAGTCTACGTATTCGAAGTCGTAGCACAAAGTCTTTGAGGGTTCACCCTCTTAGCACAACGTCACATGCGGAACGGATTTAGACAATCCGCATGCTAGCCCGACTCAAACGGTAGTCGGTAAAGGCTAATCAAATCCGTTTAAGACTGGGGATTAGCCAAAAATCCTAAAGTCAACGCCTAACACGCGTCGTCGGGTAGCCTATTCCCGTAACAAATGGTAAAGCCTATGTATTCAACATCATAGCATAAAGTCTAAGGGAGTTCATTCCTTTAGCACAACGTCACATGCGGAACGGACTAAAACAATCCGCATGTAAGCCCGATTCAAACGATAATCGGTAAGAGCACGTCAAATCCGTTGAAGGCTGAGGATTTGCCAAAAATCCTAAGTCAACGTCTCATACACGTTGCTGTTTAGTCTTTTCACAGGAGAAAGACGAAGTCTACGTATTCAATATCGTAGCACTAAAAGGGTTAACTCTTTTAGCTTAACGTCACGTGCGTAACGGACTTAAACAATCCGCATGCTAGCCCGACTCAAACGGTAGTCGGTAAAGGCTCATCAAACCCGTTGATGACTGAGAATTTGCCAAAAATTCTGTAAATACGAGTCATTGATGTACCAACTCTATAGATTGGTCTCGTGACTCAAGTATCTGCCACGTTCCAATTCCTTAAGAGCTTAAACTGCGTATACTCTAGAAGACGTACGAGTATAAACTATGTCGGACGCCGGACAACGCGTCACAGTGAAGCCTGGACGCCGGACAACGCGTCACAATGAAGCCTGGACGTCGGACAACGCGACACCAGGAAGCTCAAACGCCGGACAACGCGTTGTAAATGATGATTCAACACCAACAATCGAAGGTCAGCAAACTCGAGCTAAAAAGTCGGGAAATCGAAGATCGACTTCAAGTTCAAAATTCCAACAGACGGTCAGACAATAAATGCAGCACCGGGATCCTTACAGACATTCAACAAAGCACAGAATAGCCTAGAGGACTGAAGGAATCAAGGATAGAAGCCATTCCAGATATCCCGTCATAACTAATTGAAGGATGGGAGAATCATATCCAAAGTATTCCAGACTCTTCTATAAAAGAACGAGGCTGAAATACTTTGGAGGGGGTATCTATAGGCGTATAAAACTACCTATAGGTCCCTTAACACAGCTCAACGACGTTGAACCAACCATCAGGCGACGTACGCAAACACGATCGTTAGTCCACAACACCGAAGCCAAGCGATAGGCGACGAAGCGGATCAACGAAGCTACGAGGCTGACGAACCACACGCAAACAACGGAATGAATCCACTCACTTGCGGAATCAAGCTAACCGGTTGAGGAATCAACGAGTCTTCCAACCAAGAGCAGACTCGGACGAATCACGATCGAATCAAGATCAGTTTCGGACTCGAACTCAGAAGTGGATTTACTACCAAATCAGGAACCGGATTTACTACCAAATCAGGTCAACGAATCGAGTCCGAACAAATTAACCACACAACCGAATCACGGACAGAACCAGAACTGGACAACGGACATAACGACGCTACACCCGGGCGACTCGGCCAAAGCCAAACCACCCAGGTGGATCGGCCAAAGCCGAGCCACCAAGAGGTGGCTCAGCCATGGCCGAGCCACCCCATGGGGTGGTCGAGCCACCCCATGGTGGCTCGGCGGCCGCCGAGCCACCCTAGGGTGGCTCGGAGGCCGAGCCACCCGGAGGTGGCTCGGCTATAGCCGAGCCACCCAAAGGTGGCTCGGCCACCCATGGGTGGCCGGCCACCTGTGGCCATCCTTAGACACGTGTGCATGGGCACAGTGAAGGTGGCCTATAAATATGAGGGTGTTGGCTCATTTTCAAAGGTTGGAAAATTTGGAGAGGCGAAGCCCTGCTGGATTCGAGACTCAGAACTTAAAAAGATCCAAACTTTAGGACTTCGAGGACTTGCTCATCCAGATCTGGTGCTCGGCGATCGTCAACGCCAAATAAGGCAAGAGTTCGAGAGGACCGGATCTCAGATCTACGCAGGCGTACTCCGGATCAAAGCTTGGTCTTTGATCCCGAGATTTGGGCGATTAGTTCCTTGGTGAATTAATCCTCCCCCGGCTATTATTTCCTTGGTAAAATAATACCCGTCGTACTGCGTAGATCCGACCGGATCTAGATCATGCGGTGGTCAACGGATAAACCCCGGCGCAGGCACACAACCCACGCAAGCGAGTGACCGCAAAACAGGAGCTCGTGATTTGTTCGGCAAAAGGAGAAAATTGTAATCTTTTCTTTATTTTCTTTGATTTTCATTGTAACCGGATCTTATAAAAAGACCGGATCCTAACTATAGGAAGGTTTGACCAGGTAGACAGTAGGAGTGGGAGTACAAATCATAGTGGGAGTGTTGACTTGTACCGATTACTCAATGGGGATTCTTGGTGTCAAGTGATAAGAACTTGACATGAAGGGGTTTGACAATTCATCAAGGATTAAAATATTAGAATTTCGAGTACCATGTCCGGAGTCTAACATTAAGGATGTTGAGTGCAAAGATGCAGTGAAAGTTTGAACGGATTTAACTGAAAGGAATTTTTTAGTGGTCCCACCGTCAATTTGTCTGATTGGTGGGGGATTCTATGGTGGAAGACTGTGAGTTGTCAACAAAAGAGTGTTTGGAAATCACAGGGGGTTTAGTGTATATCACTTTGTTCGTAATGATCGGGTTATCCCTATGAATATTACATTTAACATTCTTTCGGGAACTTCCCGTTACATGAATTATCCACCCTCAGCTTCCTTCGTGGAACTGGGTCTGACTTTGTACTCAGTTATATTACCAGGTTATCCTTAAGAATATTACATATAAAAATTCTCCAGGAACTTCCTGTCAACGTTAGGAAATAGTTTAGACTCATATATCTATTGGAGTATTAAAAGGAGCAGTTTATACTCTTATACTTGTCGGAGTGTTGCCATTCTCATTTGGCTTATCCCAGCGTTATGATGCCAGCTTCAACCAAGGTTTGGATGCTATTTTTGAGAGCAAAGCAATCCTTGGTGGGATGAAGGACCCTCCTGTGGTACGCACAGTACTTTGGATCCACGATGTTGTCACCTTCCTCCTGATCTGGGATAGGTAGTAGCTTTATCTTGTTATTTTCAAGGAGGGACTCGAAAATGGCTGGAACATCTTCGTCCTTGAAGGAGTACTCTTTTTGGAGTTTCGGGTTCGAAGCCTTTTGCTGTCTTCGAGATTGCTATTGTGACGTTTGATTAGCATCAACAGTAGCTGCAGGTGCCTTGCCCTTACCACGGGAGGCGAATTTTGAGTTTAGAGGATTAGCCGTCGGTTGGCTCCTCTCGGCATTCTTCCTTTTGGAGGAAGTGTTCGGCCCGCTCTCCGCGTGTCTTCAACTCTTTCCATGTGTTAGACGGTGCGACTCCCATAACTTCCAATATCTCAATAGATAGGTTGTTATGACATGTTTGGAGGATAAAGTCCTCCGTGATCGGATCTCGACAGTTTATCGCTTTATTCCGAAAACGTTTGATGAAGTCGTAGACCGTTTCTTCATCTTTCTGTTTCTCCTCAAAAAGTGTTCTGATGGATATCTCGACGTTGTTGTTAAAGAAGTTGCCGAGGAATGAGCTCTCTATATTGTCCCAGCTGTTGATACTTCTAGGCTTGAGACGGCGGTACCAATCAAAGGCAGGCCCGCAAAGGGTGCCGAGAATGACCGAACCATTAAGGCTTCATTGCCGGAGACCATGCCCAAGTGGGACTTAAAGTAGATCAGATGTTGAGTAAGGGATCCGTTCCTGTCGAATGATGTGAAGTTGATCAGGTTGAATTTTGTCGGGTATGGGATCGAATCCTACTTTCTTGGGTAAGGACACGGAATCCCGGTCTTCTTTACCTCTCGATCAGACATCACAGCGTTGACTTTTCTCTCGAGATCCTTCATCTTTTCGTTCTCGTCTGTATCATGCTTCAGACGATTTGTGAGAGGAACAACGGGGCCACCCCCAGTGTTGTCATCATTAGCGGGACCACCACTGGTGTTATTGTCTTCTGTGGGACCACCCCAAGTGTTCTGATCAACGGAAGGGTTTTTAGCATTGAGACGTTCATCCACATCTGAATCGCTACTTGCTTGGTCAGTAAGGTTGCGACGGCTGGATTCACCAAACTGATTGGACAGAGCCCAAATTTGTTGGTCATGCTCTTCCCTCATCCGTAGCATAACCATTTCCATTTCGATCTTGAATGCCTCTTTCTGCTTGGCTAGAGCATCCTCAACGATTTTGGCCACTTCCTTGGTGTTAATCATAAACACCTCACGGGATTCCTCTAGGCTGGATACCATTTTGTCAGAAGCAACTGCAGAGTTAGCATCTGATGCTTTATCATCCGAGGATAATCCCCTCTATATTCATTGATAATCTCTTTATCTAATAGTTCCCGATCGCAACCGGGTTAGACGATTAGATATTAGTGGGTCAGAGCTAGAAGGTCGAATTGACTTTCCCTTATCAGCCATATTTATTATGACTTCTGGAAGGTCGTCACCTTGAACGGCCAATTGTTTCTTACGGAAATGTTTTGGATTGGACTTAGTTGCTCCGTTAGAGATCCTCTCAAATACCGAGACTTTCTGTGGAGCGGCCTTGGGGCAGCTACACGCTGATAATACTGCCCTGATTAACTTGGCGCACGGGCAGTGAGACTCCGTGTTCTGAGTATTTCTCTTCCGAGACTTGTTCGTACCCTCAGCCCGATAGTACAACTCGTCAGTCAGATGACGGAGCAACCTATCGTGTGTTGACACGACTCCCCTGGTATAATGTTGTCATCGTTAGATGAATACGTTTCTTTCAGGGGATTTGCCGATTTATTAGCGTTCTTAAGAGTCACGTGTTTAGAACTACGCTTTTGGGAGTGCAGGATCTCAACAGGCTCCTGGTTTTGGATACACACCCCCAGGCGGGTGAAAACCGGAGTTTTCCCTTTATGAGAAGGCTTGAAATTGTTGTGAGGGCATGCGTGACCCCCAGCTCGACGAGTCGCTTGGGGTGCAGTCATCGGACCCAAGCGTTCTTCGATCAGAACTTTGCCTCGATCCTCATGCAAAGGACCCAGATGATCAGCCATCCTCATCTTGAAATGGGACAAGTCCATGTAATCACGGTGCTCCGCCGGAGGTGCGGAACTCGAAGGGATAGACGAAACATGTGCATAACGTCTTCTGTATTTACCCTGGCGCAGGTCAGACTTGAGTGACCTGCGGGTTGGAGGGTTAGATCCTGGTGACCCGCAAAGTGGAGGCTCGGTGATCCGTAATTTGGAGGGTCGGATGCAAGTGACCCACGAATTGGAGGGTCGGATGCAAGTGACCCGCAATTTGGAGGGTCGGATCCAAGTGACCCGCAAAGTGGAGGGTCGGATCCAAGTGACCAGCGATTTGGAGGGTCAGATCCAAGTGACCCGTGATTTGGAGGGTCGGATGCAAGTGACCCGCAATTTGGAGGGTCGGATGCAAGGACCCGCGATTTGGAGAGTCGGATGCAAGTGACCCACGATTCTCGAACTTTTTGGCTGCCGTCTTGGACTTTGGCCTCCAAACTTTGTGCAGTTTTTGTGGTTTCTTTTACACTTCTTCCCTCTACAACTTCTTAGCCTCTCGCGTAAGAATTCGTGCATGCGCAAGCAGTACACGGTGCTTTTTGATCTGCTCTTCAAGAGTTGAATGGGTCCTATTGACTTGTACCCATTCACTTGTTGGTGATTTGGAGGAGAGGGCATTTGTCCACTGTTGGGGCGCTTGGCGTTGCCTAATTTTTAGATCCGCCTCGTAACGGATCCCGTCGATTGACTCCAAAGCCCTAACGAGTTGGCGCACAAGGCGTTGGCGCTGCCTTTGGCGAGCTCTCTTCGATAAAGTAGGCACGCCTTCTGTACTCAACTCCTTGATTGAGGAGGAGTTCAGATCTGCAGATTCGGACTCATTGGAGGCCGAAAGGGCGTTGCAAGGTTTAGCTACAGCAGCAACGGGGGCGTTGATCTTCCTACGCTTGCGAGAAGCGGAGGATCTAGAGGAGGAGGACGAGAGGTATTTTTCGTACTTCTGTTGGTCGAACTCGTATTTGACCACCTCTTCAACCGGGATCTTAATCTTCGGTTACGATACGACAGCCTCGGCAGCGAGACCTTTGGCTCCCACTGTGGTCACCAGCTTGTTTGCGTCGAAAGTTGATATTTTCATTGCTATCGAATCTATTACAACTTTAGTCATTACAATAAACTCGAATAAAATAAAAGGTTGATCTTTTATAAGATCTCCTTACACAATGAAAATAAAGAAAAGTTTTACAACTTTATCAAACTAACGCAGGAAGATCGTTTATTGGCGTCTTCTGCTTGCGTGGGTGTCTTTGCCTGTATCGGGGTTTATCCGTGGACCACATTTGATAGAGCTTCGCCTTCACCGAAGTAGCGTTTGATTTGAAGCGCTGAGATCGACCAAACGAAATCAGTAGCTCTTCTCGAGATTAAGACCAAACTTAATCTTAATGAAATAGGGGAAACGGGCTTCGGATCTCTCGAACTCTTTATCTTTATGCCGTAGAACTCGCCAAGACCTGTCAACCTATGCTGAAATTCATGCTCCTTTGACTCCTCAATCCGGCAACACCTCTTCGTCTTAATAATTAGTCCGCCTCCTGAAAGGAGGCCCTAGGCTTGTATTTATAGGGCTCCGGGTGCGGGTATGTAGATGAGAATGAGTGATTTGGCCTTATCTTTAGTCAATAATGGCCTAACTATATTTGGGGATGATATTAGATCAGTTGGGATGCTCAGGAACCAACAAATCCGAGAAAAACTGTCAAAAACAGCCAAAACGTGTTTCGGGCTCCGGACTGCGCGACGCGGGTCAGACAGATCCAACCCGCGTGTGCGGGTCGGATCCAATCCGACCCGCACTTGCGCGGGTCGGATCCAGTCCGACCTACGCTTGCGCGGGTCCGTCGCTTCTGCCGAACTTATATGTTTCCTAAATTTTCCAGGACTGACCGTTGAACACGTGTTGGTTGACGTGCGCGTGTTGATCGATGCGCATGAACTGATTGACGCGCGCATGTTGACCGACACACACGAACTGATTGACGCGCGCCTGTTGATTGATGCGCGCGTGTTGATTGACGCACGTAGGCTACTTAGTTTGTCATTTCGCTTCATGCACTTGTCGATGACAGATAATCCTCTTAGACTCGAATAACGACGTTCATCGTCTTCTCTCCGTCTTGAGCTGTGTACGGGCACCCATAGGCATTTTTAGACGCCTACAATTGTATGCAAACTCCACCAAATGCAAGTGATCTTCCCATGACCCGTGAAAATCAAGCATACAAGCTCTAAGCATATCCTCTAAAATCTGAATGGTCCTCTCTGATTGTCCATCGGTCTGAGGGTGATAACCTGTGCTAAAACTGAGACTAGTCCAGAATTCAGAAGTAAATTAGGTATTACAGTCCGAAACGATGCACACGGAAACTTCGTGCATTCGTACGATCTCCTACAATACTAGAGATTTACTAACATTATGGGAATGAGGGACTCATCGATATATACAGAGAGATAGATATTTTACCTTCATGTATCTTTGAGCCAGATATTCCGTCGATTGTCCCACTCGGAATGGAATAAAGTGAGCTGATTTGGTTAATCAATCTACGATCACCCAAACAGCATCATTCTCTCTAGTGCTCCAAGGTAACCCAGAAACGAAGTCCATGGTGATGTGTTGTCACTTCCACTTTAGAATAGGCAACGGTTGAAGTAGGCCTGTAATATGCTGATGCTCTTCCTTCACATGCTGACAAATAAGGCTTTTCGCCACACTGTGAGCAACATCTCTCTTCATACCACACCACAAAAAGTTCATCTTCAAGTCATTTTACATCTTCGTGCCTTCAGGGTGAATAGAATACTGTGAGCTATGAGCCTCCCGTAATAATTCTTCCTGAATATCTCCTTCTGGGATGCAGATACGACTCCCAAATTGTAAGGATTCATCGTCGTGGATAACAAATTCTGGCCAAAGACCAGCTACTGCTAACTCCCTGCATCTTTGAAGAAATGTGTCACCTGACTGCGTAGATTTGATTCGCTCGGCCAATATCGATTAAACCTAAAGGCTCATCAAAGAAGCGGTGACCCTTGGAAGTATAACTTCTATACTCATATCTCTCACTTCCTGCTGAAGTCTTCACTGAGTCGTGAGAGTCATGATCGCCGACAAATGACTCAAAGCATCTGGTACCATATTGACTTTGCTAGGGTGGTACTGAAGATCGATATCATAGTCTGCCATCAACTTTATCCATCAGCGTTGCCTCATGTTGAGTTTCTTCTGCTTAAAGATATACTTCAAGCTCTTATGATCCATAAACACCTTCACCTGCTCTCCTAACAAATAATGCCTCCAAAGCTTGAGAACAAAAACCACAGTTACTAGCTCTAAGTCATGGGTAGGATAATTCTGCTCATGCTTCTTCAACTAATGATATGCGTATGCTACCACATGACCGTTCTACTGGAGAACACATCCCAACCCTTTGTCAGATGCGTCATAGAACAATTCGAAGTTCCCACTCTTATCTGGTATCATCAAGATCGAGGAAAAGATCAATCGAGAATTCAACTCCTCGAACGCCTGCTCATGAGCGTCGGACCAGACGAATTTAATATCTTTCCTCGTAAGTCGCATCATCGGCTCTACGATCTTCGAGAAATCCTTGATGAAGCGTCGGTAGTATCCACCTAGTCCCAGAAATCTCTTAATGTCAGATACTATTTTAGGGGTAGGCCAAGCCCTACCAGCAGATACCTTCTCTAGATCCACAGATATGCCATCTCCCGACACCACGTGTCCTGGAAACATGATGTGATCTAACCAGAACTGGCACTTGCTATACTTGGCAAACAGTCGATGCTCTCTCAGGGTCTTCAACACGTACCGCAAGTGCTCTGCATGTTCTGCCTCACTCTTAGAGTATACCAAGATATCATCAATAAAAACTTCTACAAACTTGTCCAGCACTTCATGGAATACCAAATTCATCAAGTTCAAGAACGTTGCCGATGCGTTAGTCACACCAAGCGGCATCTCTAAGAACTCATAGGGTCTGTATCTCATCCAAAATGCAGTCTTAGGAACATCAGAGTCTTTAACCTTCACCTGGTGATATCCATTCCGTAGGTCTAGCTTAGAAAATACTCTCGATCCTCCTAATTGGTCGAAGATATCATCGATATAAGGAAGAGAATACTTATTCTTCACTGTTACAGCATTCAACTCCCGGTAGTCAATGCACATCCACTTGGTCCCATCCTTCTTATTCACAAGCGATACAGGTGCTTCCCAAGCCGATACACTAGGCCATATCAAGCCTCTCTGCAATAGGTCATCCAACTGAGTCCGAAGCTCGGCCAACTCAGTCGGAGGCATACGATAAGGTGTCTTGGAGATCGGGGCTATACCAAGCTTCACTTCTATAGCAACTCGATCGCTCGATTCAGTGGCAGCTCGTATATATCATCGGGGAATACATCTTCAAACTCTCAAACTACAATTGGCTTCTTGGGTTCCACTTACATGGCAGCAAATGCAGCCTCCTTTGATCTAGTTCTGTATTTCACAGGCCCAGCCGAGGTATTGCTATTAAGAAATTCAAATCTTGAGTGATCCAGTATCTTAAATACTACACTCCGACGGCGACAATCGATCATGGCGAAGAATATTCCTAATCAAACCATCCCAAATACGGCTTTGAAGTTTGGCAAATTGATCACTAGGAAATCTGCAAAGAGCTCTCTCCCACATATAATTAAAGGATAGGCTTCATAGCCACTAGATGCTACTAAGACACCACTACCAGTGTTGATATTCCAGCCCAAGGAAAGAAGATTTACAGGAAGAGAGTGCGCGGTCACGAAGCAGCGAGACAAGAAACAATGAGAAGCTCTAGAGTTAAAAAGTGATAAAGCAGGGACGGAAGAAACAAGAACCTTGCCTAATGAAGAAGAAGGAAAGTACCACTAAGCTTGTACTCATATACAAATTTTATCATAATATCATCAGGTAATACTAAATAAGGAAAATCATATGCAACAAAACTGGAATTGAATGATTCTTACCAGTAATAACCTAGTCATTCACCTCAGCTTTTACGACCGTCATCATGAATGTCCGACATGATGGTTGCTGTCTCTATGCCTGCTGAAAAACCTGCTTCTATAGAGGTAGAGGCCCTACTCGGAGGTAGGGTCCCTGCTGAGTAGGTGCTGCTGGACAGGTCGGGCTGGAGCTAGAAGAGGTGTCCGAACTAGAGGTGGGGGAAAGCTGGTCTGCTATCGCTGGGGACAGTCTCAGTTGATATGGCCAGGGGACCCGACGAAGACGCTTGGGGCACTCCTGCTGGGTATGCCCGAGGTAGCTACAATAGGAACACTGCACTAAGTCTTGGCCGTAACTCTGCACTCCAGGGCGTTGATAGGGATGGCCCTGAGGAGGTGGCTGTCGTTGGGAAAACTGTTGCCTTTGCAGAGCATGCTGTTGTCTTGGAAGAGGACGCTCATTATTCCTGGCTGGGGCCACTGGTGGTCTGCTGTGAATCAAATGCGAATCTTCAAGCTCCTTATGAACACTCTCGATCTTGTGTGTTACATCCAACACGGCGTCGTGAGTCGCGAGGGTCCTATCAGCCAGAGCTAATCTGATATACTTGTCCAGACCCTTCTGAAATGGGTGCCACCTGATGGTGGGGTCAGTAACCAGGTGAGGAGCTTACTGACAAAGAGAGGAGAACTCAGCTTCATACTCATCAACTGATCAGCCTCTCTGCTTAAGATCAACAAACTGACGAAGAAGATCATCACGGGCAGACTGGGGAAAATACTTCCTGTTGAAACGCTCCATGAATGTCTCCCACGAAATCGGCCTCACCAGATGGGTCTTCTCGGCCGTCCACCAAATCCATACAGTATCAGTGAGCTGGATATCCATAAGAACTACCCACTCTTTAGGAACGATATGGGTCACCGTGAGGATGGTCTCAATAACCTCCAGGAACTCCTCTGCTAGTAGGGGTCCTTCCGCACTAGAGAATGAAGGAGCTCGCATGTAACAGAATTCCCTAACACCAGACTCCATGCGAGGGGGGGGCTATTGTTGAGGTTCCCGCTGCAACTGTCCTGCCAGGTGCTGCTGATTCGTAGTCAATCCTTGAATCATTGCCAGAAGCTGTTGCGGGTCCACTTCGGGTGGCGGGTCACTACTATCAGACGAGTTACCATTGCTACGAGTCGTCACCGTGGTTCTGAAGAAAGGCCAGGATCAAGAGGAAAATCAAGGTCAAAATCAAAATCAAAATTGGGTAAATAAGTAACTAAAACATAATAATATAAGGGCTCAAGTATAGTCTTACGGATAAAATATGATATGCGTCTAAATTATCCATTATATTCTCGCTGCTAGGAACTTCAGGATTGGGACCTACATGGGCCACCACTAAAACCTATCACGCCCCGCTTCCCAAAATACCCGGGAGTCGAAATGTGAACAAGCCCGCAATGTATTAGACTGAGAAGAAATAAATAATAAAACTCTTTCTACTCAATCTAATACGCTAAGCGTCAAAAATACATATGAAGTCATAGGTCCCCGATCACAATCAGCAAGAATATAAAAATAACTCAGAACAGAAATAGTCCATATCACAAAGTGAAATATCATCTCAGACATAATATTCGGGTCAAACATGCCCTTATACAAAACAATCCAACTAAGACTGAGAAATATGAAACTACATCGTTCAATAGAATAAAATAGAAAGTACTGCAAAAATAATCTAAATCCAGCAACTGACTAAAAGTAGTAACTAAACTAAGATTCGACTTCTCCTTCTACTCCGTCTTCAAGGCCTTCCTGCGGAGGATACTCTGGCTCCAGCTGAACCTGTCCGTCATCTAAATCTGACGTACACCAGAGAAAATAGGTGTACATCAACGTGCATGACATACGAAAAGATCCCACAGGGAAAAATAATAAAATGGTCGAATAACCCATGTAATGACAGTAATAAATAAAAGTATGCAAATGTAATTCTAACAACCAGATGAAATCACCACTAGGATATAATAAGTATAAAATGAATCAAACTAACCAAGAAATAGGGTCATGTTACTAACCATCCTCTAATAAGTCACTGGTCTATGTCTCACATAGAGTCAACGTTCATATTCTCGGATAGCTGATTGGTCACAAATCCCCTACGTGCATCCAACACCACTACACAAACTCGGTCAGAGGACTACACGCAATTCGATTTTGGCTTGGTCCGAACTCAAGCAAAACTCAGGTGAATATCAATTTCACTGGCCAAAGAGACCACACAAACTTCACTTTGACCCAACAGACTAACCCCAGTGCTACACAAACTCACCAGTGCGAGCCAGGAAGATACATCAACAGCCTTATCCGATCACATGAACCAAGACTTTCCCATCCCAGCTCTTCTTGTTTTCTAAGTCAACACAACACATGTCTCTAGGTCACCCAAGGTCACTAAGGTCATAAACTACCAACTGTTCTCAATCGCAACAAGAAACAATAAATGTAACAAATCATGTGCAATAGTATTATGATATATCAGATAATTAAGAAATCATATATCATGAATGATAATTGTGCCCAATAACTGTATATGTGAATAGTAATAGTAACCATATCTATATTTATTGTTCAAAACTTTTAATCATGTTTGCATATGTAGCATGCAATAAAACTACTAATTGTTACTACTTGTGAAATGTGTGGAACTATTATATTGTGTGTGATGAAGACAACTACAATATATCGTCCGAAATCTAAAACTAAATTTAGTAGAAATTATATGCTCTCATGCATAATATCATATAGCAACGTATCACAACAAAATAAACTCGAAAGATTTGAGATCTTGCCTACGAATGTCATTGGAATGTGTGAACTCGAGAGGCGACCATGGGTCATGGCGAAGCAGCGAGGAAGGCAACAATAGTGGGTGATGACGAGCTGGTTGGCGACGACGACGATGGTGAAGGAGCTCGGCATGTGGGTGGTCGGAGGAACTCGAGCGGGGCTTGGGTTGTTACCAGGGTGGCATTTGAGGAGGGGGTGGTAATAGTGTAGGGTGGAGTTGAGGGGCGGTGTTATAGGGGTGTTAGAGGGCGGTGCTGCAGGGGGTCACAATGAGAGCTGGTCGGAGACGACGAAGGAGGGGGCTTGGGCAGTGTAGAGGAGGCTGGGCTTGGAGGTGAAGACGGTGATGGTCGGGGTGGCTACAATGGGTGTAGGGGCACTGGAGTGGCTGGTCGGTGGTCAAGGGGAGAGGAGAAGGGGCGGAGACATGAGCGGAGCGCTGAGGCGGTTTGGCGGCAGTGAGCTCGAAGGGGTGCTCGGCTAGACGGCGAGCGTGAGGACTAGAGGAGTTAGGGATGGTGGCTGCGGGTTCACCGACGAGGGTTGGTCGGAGGCGAGTGGAGCTTGGCTGGAGGAAGAAGGCGTTGGGTGCTTGACTTGGGAACATGAGAGAGAGAGAGAGAGAGAGAGAGAGAGAGAGAGATTTTAAAATAATAGAAGAGAGAGAAAGTGTCGGCGGTGAAAATGAGGGGGAGAGAAAAAGAGATATATTTATATGATAATAATAATAACAACAATAATAAATAACCAATTATTAATTTAAAAAGTTTTTACCGTAATAATTAAATCTGTAATTAGCAAAATTATTAAATAAATATAAAACCGGATTTTTATATCATAGAAATTTCTAGGCATTTTGGGAAAATACAAATACTCTTTTAAAAATAATAGTTTAATATTTAAAATACTAGAAAAATCATTTAAACTAACATTGAAAATTCACGGTTATTACAACAAAAAATGCTAAGGAAGCTAGAAAAGTCCATTCCCGCTCCCGGAGTCAAAGGCAAGGAGACATTAGTGGCTGTCGACAGAGGAATCAAGCATTTGTCTCCCTCATTGATCCTCCTATCGGGGGCCTTGGGAGCTTCATCCTCTGACTCCCCCTCATCCTCGCCAAGATCGAGCCCTCCACCCATTGCTTCCACTTCCACCAAATCATTCAAGCACTTAGCCACAATGGGTGGATAGTGGAAGCGGCTTGGTGGGTTTCTCATCTTGACTGGAAGCTACACCATGAGGTAGTCGTAACCAGCCTTGTAGGCTATTGCCACCTCTGTCTTTCTAGTGATGCCCCGACGGTACTCATCAATGACTCCCTCGTGGTAAGGCTCGGACTCGAGATAGGTATTGTGGTTGGGCCATTGCCAAAGACTCCTCTAGGTAGGCAACCTCTCCTTAAATCTTGACAAGCACAACATTTTCCTCCGTTAACTGACCCCTCGCATGCAGCACCACTTGCTTCTCGGCTTCGTCCTGTACCACAGCGCGGTCTCGTTCCCGAAGCACTTCAACTAGCCTCTTGAGCTCATCATCTCATGGAATCCAGAACTGCTCCACTACCCTAGTCTAAGTCAGACGTTATCCAAGGACTAATCCCTTGATGTTGAAGTGATGAGTAGGCTAGCAGCAGTGCACTAGGTTAGGCTCCTGACTGAATCAAGGGCCGACCCCTAAAGACCCTATGAGGTATAGCCTCATCCTCTTTTGTTCCTATTCCCTAACCTCGGCCACATAATGAAGATAAGGGAACTCCAACCCTGCAAGAGGAGAAATCTCCTCTACGACCAGGTCTTTTTCCGACAGCGGGACGACCCAGTGCAGTCGATAGAAGTCCTCTCTTCATTAGTGAAGGCTCCGGCCTTGACCCCAACCTCTTGTTAAGGATCCTTTGTCTCCTGTTCTTAGGCCAACTCATCCACCTGGATGATGTTTATCTCAACTACCTTGGTCACCGCCCGTGGCACTTGATCTTCGACTCTCCGCATTCTCCTCCTCTTGTGGACTAGGGTGGCAGGATGCTCCACCTCAATTGTCTCGGCCTCTACCGGGGCCAAGTCTCATCGGAGATGCTTCTCCGGCCTACTAACAGCCCTTCCTAAGGGTTGGCAAGAGGAGTAGTCGGTGCTATTTCCACTTCCGCCGTGCACAAGATCAGAGCTGAAACCCTCTCTTGGTCCCTAGCAGTGGGAGGCACGACTGAGATATTGGTTGTAGTGTCCGAAAAAGATTAAACAACTGATTTTGCAACTATTTTAGTTATTAAAAAACATTCTATTGCCTGGTAAAAGTATTTTTTACAGTCACTCTTCTTCAAGTACAGAAAAGGAGAATAATGATTTGACTTCTTCTTTGTTTAACGTGGACTCTATGTGGCAATGAGATGTCTCGCTCGATGCTCGTGTTAAGCTTACTTCTTGTTGATGATAGGAACATGTGTTCGCGGGAAAAACCAAACTTTTCTTCATTGTTGATGTCATTGCACTCAATTAACAACTTTTTGCGTTACAGAGATCCGGTCTTTTTATAAGAGCCGGTTACAATGAAAATCAAAGAAAACAAAGAAAAATTACAACTTTCCTTATTTGTCGAACAAATCACGAGCTCCTGTTATTCGGTCACTCGCTTTGTGGGTTGTTTGCCTGTGCCGGGGTTGTGTACCGTGGACCACCGCGAGATCTGGATCCAAGCAGATCTACGACGTATTACGGGTACTATCCCACCAAGGAGATAATAGCCGGGAGGGATCGTTTCACCAAGGAAACGACCGCTCGAATCTCGGGATCTAAGAACCAAGCTTAGATCCGGAGTAGAACGACGTAGATCTGAGGATTAGGTTCCTTCGAACTCCTGCCTTGTTTGGTGCGGGTGCTCGCCAAGAATCGAATCCAAGTGTCCAAGCTTCAAGCCTTCAAAACTCCGAGGTGAGATCACAATCCGGCAGAGTTTCGGCTCTTCAGAAGTTCAACCAAAAAGTCCTCTCAAATGAACAACCACCCCCTCTATTTATAGGGCTCTCTGAACTGTGCATTTGTGCACAAGAGAGAGGGGGGGAGACCGGCCACCTTGGGGTGGCTCGGCCACCGAGCCACCCTAGGGTGGCTCGGCTTGGGCCGAGCCACCTTAGGGTGGCTCGGTTTCGGCCGAGTCCCCCCGGGTGTGTCGTTTCCCGTTGTTCGGTTGTTTTCCGTCTTTCGGTTCTTCGTTTGATTTGTCCGGACTTTGATTTGATAGCCCGAGTCTTTATTTGGCAGTATTCCCGCCTTGGTGTTTGAGTACAAATCCATTTTGTTGTTGGACGACTCGTTGACTTTTCGAACCGTTGGATTGGTTCCTTGTGTGAACGTATTCCGTTGCTTGCGTGCCTCGTCGCCTCGAACGTCCGTTGATTTGTCGAATCATCGTGCCGAGCTATGCTAAGGGACCTATAGGCAATTTTATACGCCTACAGATACCACCTCCAAAGCGTTTCAGCCTCACTCTTTATAGAAGAGTCTGGAATGCTTTGGATATGATTGCCCCTACCCTTTGTCGGTATAACGGGACCTGGAATGACTTTCGTTCTGTGTTCCTTCACTCCTTCAGGCTATTCGGTGCTTTGTTGAATGTCTGTAAGGATTCCGGTGCTGCATTTATTGTCTGACCGTTGTCGGAATTTGAAATTGATGTCGATTCCTGATTTTCCCATCTTTACCTCTTGGTAGTTGGTTCGACGTATAACTGACCCTCGATTGTCGGCGTTGAGTCTTTTTATTTGCGACGCATTGTCCGGCGTCGTGTTATTGAGTTATCCTTAAGCATATTTTTAGAAAAATATTCTCCAGGAACTTCTCAATAAAAATAGGGAATAGTTTATACTCGTATACCTTATTGGAGTATTTCCGTGCCCAAAATGAGCTGAACCAGCTTGAAAATAGGCCAAAAAAAAAGGCAGTAATTTGGCTCAAAAATTCTTCCGCTCCTTCCGAATGTGTGGGAGAGACAGGAATAAATCAAGGATGAGACCCTCAGTTGATTTGAAGTCGTTTCGACGCTTAATTCAGTCCCTTTTGAACTGATTTGGACTGGTCTGGTTCGGTTCAACTTGGTCCGGTCCGGTTCAACTTGGTCCACACTATAAAAGGGTTCCCTCTTTTTTCTTTTTCCTCTTTTCCTCCTCCTCTCTAGGGCCGGCCCCCCCTTGCTCCTATTTTTTTGATTTTCTTTTCCCTCGAGCGTCTTTTCTCCTCCAAACCTTGATAGTTGTCATAGATCTAGGGTTCCTTTGGATCTTGGACTGAAAAATCCCTTGAAAAACCATTTTTTAAAATTCCTCTCAGGCCCTTCGAGCGCGTGGTTCAAGTTTCCTTAAAGATCTCATCTTTATTGGATCTCTAGCCTTTCTTCAGGTAAATCCTCTACAATTTTGATCTATTTTCATGTTTGATCTAATGTATAGAGTCGTGGGGTTGTATGTAAGGGTTGAGGGTGTGATTTGACGCCTCGAGCTAATCTTTCAGGGGGGTAAAAACTGCAATTTTGAGGGGTTTTTATGCAAAAATTAGGGCTGAAATTATTTTTTGAATCTAACCCCTTGAGTTATTTTGTAGGCCATCATGTCTCGTGCCCCGAGAGGTCGTTCCCCTGCT
The DNA here is from genome assembly GCA_022839385.1 of Asparagus kiusianus. Lineage (NCBI taxonomy): Eukaryota > Viridiplantae > Streptophyta > Magnoliopsida > Asparagales > Asparagaceae > Asparagus > Asparagus kiusianus. The sequence goes on along the minus strand of BQKN01062802.1, from coordinate 99,641 downwards.
GTGTCGGTTGATGGCGCGCCTCCCTCTTATGCTGGTGAGTTGCTTTTTTGCAAATAAGCCCTTTTTTCTTAGAAGTTTGTAAATTGATCCTTTTTACCCCACGTTGTTCTCCTTGGTGAGGCAATCGGGAAGAG
>BQKN01062802.1:73281-99497 GCA_022839385.1 Asparagus kiusianus | reverse complement strand
AGGCAATCGGGAAGAGCCTTGATTCTCCTTGGTGAGGATCGACGCTTCAAAGATATATTTTGCTTGGTCAAAACCATATCTCAAAAATAAAGGGGGCGATTTGACGCTACATTGCGCTTTATAAAGCAGGGATATGTTGTCGACATACCCTGTTTTGTGATTGCACAATGTGGCCAAATCGTCTCACCCTTTATAAGGCAATGACTCTATCTTAGCTTTTTGTAAGATGAGTTCAATTTCCTTTTATAATTGAGATTAACAAACGCTTAATTGCTTGTTTTCAGCGGTGAACGGACGTCGTGGGGACGTTTTATCTTCAGTTTCTGCCAGGCAGGCTATCGATCCCCTTCCTCGGTTGAATACCCGTGATAGGAGGATGGTGAGTCCCGAAATCATCCTAATATCCGACGATGAAGGGGAAGAGGATCCTATTACTGCAATTGTGGCTGACCAAGAATCTGCCTTCCCGGCCTCCGAATCTGTGCAGAGCATCCTCCAAAAAGTAGAGAAGATCGTGCAACAAACGGCCACCGCTATTAGTTCTGGGCAGGGAAGATCTTATGATTTGCTCCTTTTCATAACAGATAGTCTTGAAGACATTCAGCGTGTAGGTGGCATCCGGCTAGCTGGACGATGTGAGATAAGGCTAACTTGCTTAGAGGAACTCATATATTGCTTGGAAGAGCTAGTACACTTCGACTCATATGACGAGGTCACGCCACTTATGATCGATGCTCAGACTCAGAGGATGCATGAGCGTAAGGCCCGGGAGAGACGTATCTCAGAGCAAGAAGTTATCATTGCGAACTTGCATGAACGGCAACGTCGTCTGCAGACTAAGATGGATACTTATAACAATATTGCTGATAGGACGGGGATTAGGACCGCCCAAGGGGAGAGGACTCTAAAAGATTTTGAGCTCGAGAGCACCAGAGTTCAAAATGTTTATAGAAGAGAGCTGGAGGTTCTTCACACGTTGCGCCGAGAAGACGTAACTGCCGACACTGCCGCCATTCTTGCGTATGCCAAGCTTCAGAAGGAAGAAGGGGAGAGGGTTTGGGCGGAACACGCCGAGGAACTTGCCGCTGTCAAGGCTAAAATTGCTTCCTTCAGTTTGTCAGATCTGATTTGAGACGTTTTCTTGTATCTCAACTTGGTTTGATTTTATTAAAAAAAACAAAGTCTTTTCTTTAGCGCACTCTTCTTTTCGTCATTATGCTTCTCTGTGAACCCGATGATCATAATACTTACAGGATTTTTGGCAAACCCTCAGCCATCAACAGATTTGATTAGCCTTTACCGACTACCGTTTGAGTCGGGCTAGCATGCGGATTGTTTGAATCCGTTCGCATGTAACGTTGCGCTCAAAGATTGAATTCTCTGAGACTTCGTGCTATGATGCCGAATACATAGACTTCACCATTGTTACGGGAATAGGCTACCCGGCGACACGTGTTAGGTGTTGGCTTTAGGATTTTTGGCTAACCCCCAGCCTCTAACGGATTTGATGAGCCTTTACCGACTACCGTTTGAGTCGGGCTAGCATGCGGATTGTCTAAATCCGTTCCGCACGTGACGTTAAGCTAAAAGAGTTAACTCTTTTAGTGCTACGATATTGAATACGTAGACTTTGTCTTTCTCCTGTGAAAAGACTAAACAGTAACGTGTATGAGACGTTGACCCAGGATTTTTGGCAAATCCTCAGCCTTTAACGGATTTGGTGTGCTCTTACCGACTACCGTTTGAGTCGGGCTTACACGCGGATTGTTTTAATCCGTTCCGCGTGTGACGTTGCGCTAAAGGAATGAACTCCCTTAGACTTCGTGCTACAACTTTGAATATGTAGACTTTGCCATTGTTATGGGAATAGGCTACCCAGCAACGTGTATTAGACGTTGGCTTATCCCTATTTAGGCTTTGGGATAAAGGTCCCCAGAGTCAGACTCTGGTGTCTTTTTCAATCGGAAAAATACTAAACCGGCGACGCGTGTTAGGCGTCGACTTATCCTTTCTTAGGATTCAGGATGAAATTCCCCACACGTGTAAGGCATGGATTTTGGTGTTATTAATAACAACCTGCCACAATGTTGAATATGTGGACGAGCGTTCTTTTCAACGGTTAAGAACTAAACGGCGGCGCGTGTTAGGCGCGGACTTATCCTTGCTTAGGTTTCAGGATAAAATACCCCAGAATCGAACTCTAGTGTCTTTTTCTACGGAGAAAGACTAAACCGGCAGCGCGTGTTAGGCGCAGACTTATCCCTGCTTAGGATTCGGGATAAACTTCCTAGGATGAATCCTAAATTGATAAATTTCGGAAAAAGAGTTGGTGTGGGAAGGAAGAATTTTATATTCTATTCCCTGAACAAGGAAGGAAGAATTTTATATTCTATTCCTTGTTTCTGGAAAGGAAGAATTTTATATTCTATTTCCAGTGCAAGAAGGAAACTAGAAGTGGGATCTCCACTCCGAGAATCCGGAAGATCTAGATAAACTTACCTTTTATAGGATTGGTTATCTGATCGAAAGATGAGTTCTTCGTTTATCGACGTGAAATTTCTACTTCGGTTATAACCATGAGAAGGTTTAACCAAAGAGAAAGGAAAGGGAGTTCTTTCATTTATCGAAAGGGGACTCCAAATCAAGAGTGGACCTTTTTGGTGGACTCACTGTCAATTGAAATTGATCAGTGAGGGATTTTGGTGGTGAAAATGAACTTGGGTTATCCTCTGGAATATTAAGTATAATATTCTTCAAGGAACTTCCCGATAAATGAGTTGTCCTGAATGTACTAGGGATAGTACTTTTTCAAAAACTTCCCATTTATTGGCATTAATTACCTGACACCCTCTAGAGAAATTAAGCGATAAGCGCCGTTCGAATAGACTGTGTCTATTACAAACGGTCCTTCCCACTTAGGTTCGAATTTACCTTTCTTCTTGGAGGTAAGGATTATTGGTCGACGAGCAGCGAGAACCAGATCTCCTTCCTTGAAGCTTCTTTGGCGGACCCTTTTGTCAAAAGCCCTGGATATCCTAGCCTGGTAGAACTCGATGTGTTGTTGAGCTTCCAAGCGCTTTTCGTCCAGCCTTTCGAGTTTCTCAAGACGTTTTTGATGATGTTCTTCGGTCATCATCTCCGTTGCGAGAGCGATCCGAAGGGAGGGGATTTGAATCTCCAACGGCAGCACGGCTTCACATCCGTACACCAGCGAATATGGGGTGGCTCCCGTAGGTGTACGTATGGTGGTGCGATAAGCCCAGAGCGCTTCGCCGAGTTTATCGTCCCAATCTCTCTTATTGGTCTTCACAAGCTTTGACAGGATCTTGATGATCGTCTTGTTGAAAGCCTCAGCTAATCCGTTCGCAGCGGGATAATAAGCCGTTGACGAAACATCTTGAATCTTGAACTTGTCACAGAACCTGATGAAGGCGTTGCTTATGAATTGCGGACCGTTGTCATGAATGATCCGCCTCGGCACGCCGTGTCGGTATATGACATGATGCTTGATGAAGTTGATGACATTGTTCGTCTTCACTTCTTTAAGCGGAATGGCTTCAGCCCACTTTGAAAAGTAGTCGGTGATAGTGAGAATAAATCGATCACCTTTGACTGAAGGAGGAAAGGTAGGACCGACAATATCCATACCCCATGTCTCGAATGGCCAAGACGTGGTTGATGTGTGTAATCGCTCCGGAGGTTGGTGCATATAATTTGCATGCACTTGACAAGCGTGACATTCTCGGGCGTACTCGATCGCGTCACGGACCATCGTTGGCCAAAAGTATCCCATTCTTCTGATTCGATCATACAGCTTGGGACCAGGCTGATGCGCACCGCATTCTCCTTCGTGTGCTTCCTTAAGAACTTCTTTTGCTTCTTCGTTCGAAAGGCATCGGAGAAGCAAATCATCATACCCCCGGCGATATAATGTACGGGTCTCGGTATTGTAAAAGAACCGTGGTGCTCTTCGGCGAATGGATTCTTTTTCCTTTATATCCTCCGACAAAATGCCATATTGGACATAGTCAATGATGGGAAAGCGCTAATCTCGGGACTCAGACCCGATTTGGGTTGAGTTCACCTCTTTGGCGTTTACGTTTCTATCATCCTCCTCTTCAACCTCCATATCGTATATGGGTATGCAGAGTTGGTGTGACCTCACTGTGGCTAGCAGTTCAGTTTCGGGCGGCTGCGCGAGTGAAACTGCTAGTGCTGCCAGTGCATCCACATAAGCGTTCTGGAGATGTGGGATGTATTCAATATAGAATTCTTCAAAGGAATCTGCCATTCTGATGGCCTCCTGGTGGTACGGGATCAGGTCTGGGTTCCTGACTTCATACTCTCCACGAACTTGGTTGACTATCAATTGAGAATCCCCAAAAGCTTCGAGATATTCGACCCCCAGCTCCTTGGCGAAACTGAGTCCAATAAGGAGCGCATTGTACTCGGCTACGTTATTGGAACATGGGTTCGTCAGTGAATAAGCTCGAGGCATCACGTGCTTCCCTGGGGAAACTAAGACCACTCCAACTCCGGAGGTGACTTTAGGACATCCAGGGGTTACTGCCTTATTAACTGCTCTCGAAGCACCATCAAAGTATAATTGCCATACTTGTTGGTGTGATGTGGTGTTAACCTCGTGGGTTTCGTCTGGCAAGTCATCATACACTTCAACCGTATCTGTTGTCGGACTTGCCGCCAGAAGATCACAAATTGCTTGTCCTTTGACTGACTTCTGCTGTTTGAAGTGCAAATCATATTGGGACAAGAGAAGGGCCCACTTTGCCAACCGCCAATTCATCAAACCCGGTTGAGTCATGAATACCTGTACCGGATTAACGTTAGCAATGACGTAAATCGTCTGGCCTACCAAGTAATGTCGTATCTTTTGTACTACAAATACTAATACGAGACATTCTTTCTCGATCATCGAGTATCGAGACTCGGCGCCTATCAAGGTTCGACTTAGATAATAGACTGCCTGTTCGTGACCATTATCATCGTCTTGTGCCAATAAAGCACTTATCGAATGGTTCATCGCCTTGATGTAAATCAATAACGGTTTACCTGATTTTGGTGCAACAAGAACAGGGGGATTCATCAGATATGCCTTGATATCTTCGAATGCTTTTTGGCAAGCATCGTCCCAAATAAACGACACACCCTTCTTGTTTAACTTAGAGAACGGTTGGCACTTCCCAGAAAGATTTGAGATGAACCTCCGGATGTAAGCTAGACGCCCTTGCAATCCTCTGAGTTCTCTTAGATTTCTCGGGGGTTGCAATTCATTTATCACCTTTACCTTGTCTGGGTCGATGTGTATACCCTTAGTGGTGACGACGAATCCCAGGAATTTTCCGCTGGACATTCCGAGGAAGGATTTTGTGGGATTCATCTTCAACTGATGACTCCGCATAAGATCAAACATCGTTCTCAAGTCCTTGATGTGATCTTCTTTGTTGCGGCTCTTTACCACCAAATCATCAACGTAGCATTCTACCATTTTCCTGAGATGTTTCTGGAAAATCTTAGTCATTGCTCGTTGGTATGTAGCACCTGCATTCTTCAAACCGAACGGCATCACCGTGTAGCAGAAGACACCGAGGGGCGTTCTGAATGCTGTATGCTTCTCGTCATCCGGGTGCATCTTGATTTGATTATACCCCGAAAAGCCGTCCATGAAGGACATTCTCTCGAATCCGCATGTATTGTCAATAATGACATCCGTGATCGGGAGAGGAAAATCGTCTTTTGGACATGCTTCATTTAGGTTCCTGAAGTCGATACAAATCCTGATCTTGCCGTTCTTCTTCATGACGGGAAGGATGTTGGCTAACCAGTCTGGATGTTGTTCTTCCCGGATAAATCCTGAGTCGATCAACTTCTTAACTTCTGCCTCGATGGCTTCCATAATCTGCGGACGAAACCGTCTTTGCTGTTGTTTGACAGGTTTGGCATCCGGCTTGATGTCGAGGCGGTGCATTGCCACATTGGGGTCGAGCCCTGGCATGTCTTCGTAGTTCCAGGCGAAGACGTCGATATATTCCCTGATCAGGGCAATTAATTCCTCCTTTTCATCTGGGGGAAGACTACCGCTGATGAATATGGGCTTTGGATTGGCCTCATCGCCCATATTAATTTGGACTACTTCGTCTTCGGTGGGTGGCTCTCTTTGTTCGAACCTATCACCATATTGCATGTTTAGGTGATGAACCCATGGGTCCTCCCACGTTGGCATTTGATCGTCGTCCTCCAACGTAGATGGATCAGCTGTAGTCATGTTCGACATTAAGGTCTTGAACATTTCTCCCAAACTTGTGTCGGAATCCTCAGCTGAAGAATCTGGCAAGTACCCATCCTTAGCTTTGTTAGCAATTTGATCGATGATTTGCCAACCACATTCGTCATCTGATGAGACATAGCCTAGGCCTCTCTTGTGACGGTAATAATTATCCGGTTTCCCTTTTGGGACATATGCCGCTTTGACTGGGACACGGGAACCTCGATCGAAGTATAAACCTTCTCCGAGTGTAAAGTCGTACCCTTGTTTTTCCATGAGCGTACGCGCTTCCGGACTATACTTAGATAAGTGCAGACCAGATTTGTCGTCGTCTTCATCTTCTCTTAGGAAATGATCTGGCAACGGAAGACTTTCTCCTTTACCGTAGATCACTTCTTTTTGTCCCCCTATTTTGGCGGGAATAATCTGAGTTGTTCCGAAAGAGTGCTGGAGATGCTTCTTCGTTATATAAGACGATCTGAGTGGCATACATAAATCAGGATTATCGTATAATCCTTTTATCGCATCATCAAGAGACAAGGAATACTCTAAATCACGATTTATTTCAATATCGGCAAGTTGCCAGTTACAACCGCCATCTGACGACTGTTCGTCGTCGAGATTGATTACTAAGGGTATAATGTCATTCAAAACAAAACCACCATTGTAATCGAATCCGGCCTCGGAATCAGCTTCTTCTCCGCTGTCCGTGCCTTGGATCGATGGTTCCGTATCGGATTCGTTACCATAAAGGAGAGAATCTGTGAAGTAGTTCTCATACCCTTTGAATGGTTGCTTATCCGCGACCACCGTCCTAACTCTTCCATCAGTGTCGACATATTTTAAGCACTGATGTAAGGTAGAGGGAACTATAACATTACTATGGATCCAAGGCCGACCCAATAGTAAGTTATAGGATGTCTCAGCATCAATCACGTAGCACGTGACCTCCGTCTTTAGATCGCCCATTTGGCACTTTATCCGGATCTTACCCAAAGGCCTTGACCCGCTGGTGTTGAATCCGTAAATGACTGTGCCTGTAGACGCCAACTTGCTGACTGGAATGCCCAGGTTATGCATTAGGCGAAGCGGCATAATACTCACAGCGGAACCCGGATCCACTTGGATTCGGTTGACTTCGCTGGAACCAATGTACCCGACGAAGTACAGGGGCCGATCATGGTTTGAATTCCTCGTCTGCATGTCCTCTTTGGTGAAGGTGATGCAGGGAATGTTCTTAGCTGCCACATTGCACTGTTGGGCTAACAGTTCTAACTCTTCAGGCGCCGGTTTGATTCGAGTGAGGAATGCTTCCGAATCGGCCAAGGCTTCTTGCAAGGCTTCTCTTGTCTCCTTAGATAGCCGCAGCAACTCATATAGCGTTATCCGCGCAGGAATATTGGCCAGCTGAGCCATGATGTCGAAGACGTGCGGATTTTTTGAACTCTCCGGTTTATCTTTTCCAATCAGACGACTGAAACGAGACTGCTTCGGATTTTGAACCTCCTCGGGCCTCTTTTCTTTTTGTTTATCTGCCGGCTGTCGTCGAGCCTCCTCAACCGGTTTAGGAACCGTAATCACCCACAGCTCTGTGAGAGTCTTGGCTGGTCCCCTTTTTGTCACCCCCTGTTCAGCTAGTTGATCGCCAGGAGATGGGTATTTGAAGTGATACTCGTTTCCACTTCGGGTCGCAAAGACCTCTTGTTCTTCGTCGGAGAGCGGGAAAGCGGGGATTCTTTCGTCATCTTTTCCTGGGATGGCAGAGACTCCATAGCAAGACTTCCCTTTCCCCTTTGAGTTCTTCTTCTTGGATGACGATCCGGCCCATTGTTCATCTTCAATCAGGTCGGGGTGCACCCAGAGAATTTCACCGTTTGGGACGGTGTGCGGCACAAGTCCCTTTTGGCGTTGTCCATGCGGGTCGTCATTCACCGTCTTCATCCCGACTTGGGTGACGCGCTTTGGCTCGAACCAAGCTGTAGGCACTGATCCAAAACTGATTGACACCGCGTTTGCTCCCACATTCTTGGCTGGTTTCGGGGTTATGACCCCTACGTCGATCAACGCCTGGATCTTGTCCTTGAGGTGGTAGCAAGACTTCGTTTGGTGGTGGACCGCTCTGTGGTACGCGCAGTACTTTAGGTCCGTCACCTTGGTGGCCCCTTCGTGATCTACAATCGCCGGCAGCTGGATTTTGTTGTTCTCCAACAGGTACTTGAAGATGCCGGGAACTTCATCATCCTTGAAGGAGTAGACTTAGGGAAATCTTGGCTCCGAAGACTTTTGCTTCTGAGACCGTTGCTGCCAATGTGGCTGCGACTGTTGTGGCGCTCTTTGCTGCTGTTGTTGCTGAGGTTGCAGTTGAAAAGTTTGGTTAGCATCAACAGCATTAGCATGAGCTTTACCTTTCCCTTTTTGGTTGAAGTTCTGTTTTGGAGGATTTGTTGCCGGTTGGCCTCTCTCCGCCTTCTTCATCCTGAGGAATCGTTCAGCTTGCTCTCCTCGAACCTTCAAGTCCTTCCAGGTCTTGGATGGTGCTGTGCCCATTGCTTCCAACACATCCAGTGAAAGGTTGTTGTGGCAGGTCTGGAGGATGAATTCTTTAGTGATCGGGTCCCGGCAATTCATCGCCTTGTTCCGGAATCTCTTGACGAAGGTGTCGACTAGCTCCCCGTCTTTCTGCTTCTCATCGAGCAACGATCCGATAGAGATCTCAGTGTCGTCGTCGAAGAAATTCACGAGGAACTTAGTCTCCATGTCGTCCCAGCTGTTTATGCTTCCTGGCTTGAGGCGACGATACCAATCGAAGGCAGCTCCGCGAAGAGTGCCGACGAATGACCGCACCATCAGAGGATCATTACCAGAGATGACTCCCAAGTGCGATTTGAAATAAATCAAATGCTCAGTCAGTGAACCCATCCCATTAAACGGCGTGAAGTTAATTAGACTGAACTTTGCCGGATATGGGATTGATTCCCACTCTCTTGGGTATGGACAAGGAATGCTCGTTTTTTTTGTCTCTTGAGCGGAAATCAATGTATTGATTTTGCTCTCGAGGTTTTTAATTTTTAGGCTTTCACCTGTGTCTTCGCTAGCATTCTCGTTACCACCCCCTACATTGATGGGAGGGTTATTAGGATTGCGAGCTTCATTTGTATCCTCATCTTCCAGGTTGTTCTGGTTTTGACGACTTGGTTCGCCCTGTTGGTTCCTCAACGCTTGGATCTGTTGGTCATGCATCTCTCTCATGTTCTGCATAGCCATTTGCATTTCGAACCTAAAGGTTTCCTGTTGTTTGGCAATGGCATCTTCAAGCATCTTGGCCACTTGCTCCGCGCTTATCATGAACGACTCGCGGGGTTGTCCTTCACTGGACACTGTGTTATCAGACGCAACTGCTGAACCAGCATCTGATTCTTCATCTCCTGAAGGTACTCTTGTTCGGACGCTACCATACGTTGCACGAATGATAGCCCCGGACTGAAGATGAGTTACCCGTTGGGGTATTTCCGGAATCGCCTCGGGGTTATCCTGAGCTGGTGTTCCTGTGCTGGTCATATTGGCGGTGACCCTTGAATGTTCACCATCTTCGACCATTGTTCTTCTTCTTCGGAAACGCCTATGCCTCGGCTTTGGCATTTCAGTGCTGAGTCTTTCGAACACCGAGACTCTCTCAGGGACTGCCTTGACGCAGTTGCACTCGGATAGTACCGCCCGAATGAGCTTCGAACAAGGACATTGCATTTCGAGCCTTCGAGGGCTCCTCTTCCTGGATTTACTCGTATCCCCGGCATGATAGTACAGCTCGTCCGTTTGAAGGGCGGAGCAACCAATCGTGTGTTGGCACGATCTCTCAGGTATAACATCATCGTCATCAGACGACAATGTTTCCTTCTGAGGATGAATGGCCTTCTTTGGGCCTTCAAGAGTCACGCGCCTTGAAACGTGCCTTTGTGAGCGTGAATCTTCAGCGGGCTCTTGCACTTCGATGCGCAAAGTCGTGCGCTTGGGTGCCACAATTTTCTCCAAGTGTTGAGGGTTGCGGCGACCCCCAGCATGTTGCATTGTTTGGGACTTCTTTATTAGCCCCAAGCGTTCTTGGATTGGAGCTTTGCCTCGTTCCTTAGGAAGTGGACCGAGGCGCTCCAAAACTGACTTCTTCTTCTGGGAGGTTTCTGTGGGATCTCCCGGAGCAGTTGCAAAAATCACCGGCTGTTTGGATTGATTTGCCGGGTGTTGAATCTTCGGAGGCTACGGTTGTTGCTCCTTGGCCTGAATTGTTGCTTCAGACTTCGGCCTCCAAACCCTGCGAGTTGATGGCGGCTTTTTGACCACCTCCTTCTGCAGCTTCCGACGGGCTTCTTCAGCTTTGGCCCGTGCTTGCGCCGATAATGCGCTCCTCCAGTGTCGAGCGGTTCCGTTTGACACGGACCCACTCCATCGTCGATGGTTTGGAGGAACCACCCTTCATTTGCTGTTGAGGCTGTTTGCCTCGTTTGTTCTTCAGATCCGCATGGTAGCGGACCCCATCAACGGACTCCATGGCCTTGGCGAATTGCTTCGCGAGGCGTTGACGCTGCCTCTGGCGGGCTCTCTTAGAGAGAGTCACCACGCCTTCAATGGCGGACTTGACCTACTTGGAGGCCGGTGGGACTTCACCCAACGCAACTTCGGCGTCGATCGGGGTGAGGTCGTCGTTGGTGGCTTCAACTTCATCGCACCAACGAACCTTTCTCCTAGAGGAGAACTTTTGGGACTTCTTGGACTTGGGGGTGGAGGTAAATCCGGACGAGGATACGTACTCCTCGTACTTCTGTTGGTCGAATTCGTACTCGACCTCCTCCACGACCGGGATCGAGATCCGCGGCTGCGACGCTCCGATCTCGGCAGCGAGATCGGTAGCTCCCACTGTGGTCGCCAGATTGTTCGCGGGAAAAACCAAACTTTTCTTCATTGTTGATGTCATTGCACTCAATTAATAACTTTTTGCGTTACAGAGATCCGGTCTTTTTATAAGAGCCGGTTACAATGAAAATCAAAGAAAACAAAGAAAAATTACAACTTTCCTTATTTGTCGAACAAATCACGAGCTCCTGTTATTCGGTCACTCGCTTTATGGGTTGTTTGCCTGCGCCGGGGTTGTGTACCGTGGACCACCGTGAGATCTGGATCCAAGCAGATCTACGACGTATTACGGGTACTATCCCACCAAGGAGATAATAGCCGGGAGGGATCGTTTCACCAAGGAAACGACCGCTCGAATCTTGGGATCTAAGAACCAAGCTTAGATCCGGAGTAGAACGACGTAGATCTGAGGATTAGATTCCTTCGAACTCCTGCCTTGTTTGGTGCGGGTGCTCGCCAAGAATCGAATCCAAGTGTCTAAGCTTCAAGCCTTCAAAACTCCGAGGTGAGATCATAATCCGGCAGAGTTTAGGCTCTTCAGAAGTTCAACCAAAAAGTCCTCTCAAATGAACAACCACCCCCTCTATTTATAGGGCTCTCTGAACTGTGCATTTGTGCACAAGAGAGATGGGGGGAGACCGGCCACCTTGGGGTGGCTCGGCCATGGCCGAGCCACCTTAGGGTGGCTCGGTTTCGGCCGAGTCCCCCCGGGTGTGTCGTTTCCTGTTGTTCGGTTGTTTTCCATCTTTCGGTTCTTCGTTTGATTTGTCCGGACTTTGATTTGATAGCCCGGGTCTTTATTTGGCAGTATTCTCGCCTCGGTGTTTGAGTACAAATCCATTTTGTTGTTGGACGACTCGTTGACTTTCCGAACCGTTGGATTGGTTCCTTGTATGAACGTATTCCGTTGCTTGCGTGCCTCGTCGCCTCAAACGTCCGTTGATTTGTCGAATCATCGTGCCGAGCTATGCTAAGGGACCTATAGGCAATTTTATACGCCTACAACATGATTGCTTCCAACCTCAGGAGAAAATAGCCTCTTTTGAGTGCTTGAGCTACTTGCGGCTACTATTGGCCTTTGACGCTCATGCGTTAAACTTTTGGGTCTCAAGATCTGATTCTCGGATTTCCAAAAAGTATCGGTGCCTTTTCATAGCTATTCACAACTATTTATATGTGTTTAGTATGTAACTGATGCTAAGATCATGGGATCATGAGCGTAACTGACTCCTTAGATTTAGCCCACGTGGGCTAACTGGGTCTTCATAGCCATTAGCCTCCTGACGTCGAGCCTCAATTGATGAGATGAGCCTCGCTACGTGGTGAGGTTTGTCTAATGAGACGAGCCTCGCTACGTGACAAGGTTCATCTGATAGGGAACGTCTTGTTGCGCGGTGAGCCTTGTTCTTGAATGAACTTCATCCTTTGAAGGAGCTTCATCTCCACTGACAGGCTTTGCTTTTTGAAGAGTGAGGTACTTCTTGGTGAAGTTCGTCTTTGAAGACCTTCGTCTGATGAACTTCATCTTCTGAATGGGCTTCATTTTCTATAGGAGCTTTGTCTCGAGTGACGAGCTTTGAAACTCGTCTTCAATGATGAGCTTCATTGACTAAGACGAGGCTCGTCATTGTGACGACCTTCATCATGCTTGTAGTAAATTTTGACCCTCCTTAGTCTCTTGGTATTTTTAGTGCATACATTGGCCACCCACAAGACCGAGTTGTCAAGCAGATACTCTACCCTGCGAGACCCAGCATATGCCTTGATTTGATCTAGAGCATCCCTCTCAGTGTCAGACACATCACCGAGCATTAGCGCCTCCCTTCTTATCTTAGGCCAGTTTGAGCAGTTCAATTCCAAGTCATCCCCCACGACCCAGATGAACTTCTCCTTCCAGTCCTTGTTCAAGTTATGTAAGCTAGTGAGGAGCTTGTACTTACCCACCATTTAGAAGTGAAAGTAGGCCTCGGTCTGGTTCGTCTTGAAGCTTACTAGACAGCCCAACGCCTTCAAATATAGTTTTATCACCAGCCAATGGCAAATCACCACGAACCTAACCAGAGTCGCAATGGCGTTCGCTTCATCTACGCTAGCGACACCCTCAGAGTTGTGAAGGCTTGCTAAAGGAAAGGATACAATGGCAATTGCAGGCCGAACTCCAGGTGCCTTAGATACAATGGAGCCCGATCCTGTCTGTGATCATGGATGGCCTCCCAACCCGTCAGCACCATCAGTTGATACCCTCGAGGGATGTCAAATCTCCTATGGAGCATCCTCATCTTTGGTTGCGTCACTTTGGAGTGGAATTCCACCAGCAAAGCTTATCTATCAACAGGATCATATGCCATTTATGATGGGTGATTAATCACAAGAGAAGATGGTCAAAAAAGATTTCTCAGGTTCTCAAAAGGAATTTCAAAGAGCAATAATCGTCTCTCTTCTAGTCCCAGCCTTATTTATAGGCAGCAGAATCCGTAGCTATGGAAATCTTAATGGCCAGATTGAAATTTAGCCAATGGTCGAGATTAACTCTCAAAATCTGAAGCAACATTTCCTGGATCGAGGAACAGCCCACCAACCTCAAACAACCCACAATCTGGCATGAAAAGTGGATCTACAGCAGTCAAAAAGAATGCGTGGTGACATCAGCCACATTAAATCTGAAGAGACCTTTTAGTTCCCCCAGTTAATGCACACCCGCATCCATCCAAAACTATTCTCATTTCACTCAGACCCGGCCTAGGCTGACTCTAAGCAAAAGGGGCCAACTATTATGGTATTTTCGGTCACCAAATTGTGATCTCTTGTCAACAATAAACAAGTATCACACATTATGCCTAATTCAGTCAACCTGACGCTTAGGACAGCTAGAGTCCCAATTTAGCCGACTCGCTGAGTTAGCATCTCACTGGGTCAGCTCAAGAGGAGGTATTTGCCGGTCCTCTCATCAAAAATAACTCACCACAAATCTACTCCACTAGTTGAGTGGCCGACATCTCATGAAAACCGGCTCGAAAGGCGATGCCTCTCGACTGTTAGGTCTCATGTTTTATGAGCCTACTGTCTAATCTAGTTTTAATGATTAGCAAATAATTCCTAACATTATTTTGAGTGTTTACATTTACTTATTAGGTATCCTACACAAACATCCTCAGGTCGGAGGTTGGTTGGAATTGTGCCTTTACGATAATATTTTGGAGGTTAGTGGAAATTGGAATGAGGCACAATGTTATTCAAGTCAAAGATCCTCTATTGTGCTTCATCCTACAACCAAGATTGAGCTTCATGAAGATCATTAGCTTGGTATAGCATTTATTAGTTTAAGTGTACTTTATGTGTTATACTTTAAGCTCAAAATATACACATACATGTTTTCTCGATTTATCATATCATTTGGGAATATATTCCGTTTCTAGATTATAGACTAAATAATACTATTTTACATCTTTTCAAAAGTCTTTCAATCCATTTAAAAGCATCTCAATACTTTTTTGAAGAAATTTTATCAAAATCAATCATTTCACGATTTCGTATTTTTAACCATTTTGCAATACAGTGTGTTATTATAAATGCAAAGTGATATTTTAGAAATTTCTTCTCTAACAAGTTTAGTTTCATGTTTATAAATGTTTTCACAAATTTTACTAATTTTGGAGTTAATTTACGATTTTAATTTAAATTTACAAAATCAACTTTTCAAAATTCAGAATATGTTGTGCATGCTATAAGTTGATCAATTTTTTCCACCAGTTGACTAATCCTCTTACATCAGTCGACTGATATAACTTATCAGTCAATCGACCAAAATAATTTTTTTATCATTCTGTATTTACAGTCTAACAGTCGACCAATCCAAAATATCAGTCAACCGATCAACGATCTTTTGGCTGTAACGACATATTTTTTGCTGATTTATTTTGAGAGGCTATATATAGACATCATAACTCATTTGTTTCGTGATGGAAGTTTAGAAAAATGTTTTGTAAGTTTGTTTAAGGGGTTTTAAGAGAAAATCAAGTGTGTTTGTTTGTTTGAAGTGATTTACAAAAAGAAGGATTTCATCTTCAAATCACTTCCTCTCTTTGTTTTAGAAAAGTTTTTATAAACTCGTCCTCTAGCTATTTATTATTTTGATTCTCATATATTTTTGCTAGATGATTTGAGTTTAACTTTGATTTTATTATACTCATTGTTTACACACACAACCATTTGAGCTTAAGTATTTCCACATTTAGTATATTTGGGTGGTGCGAGTGTTTTCTTTGAGTGAGCTTGAAATTCATTCTCATCCATTTAGGAAAAAAAATTTATTGGCTCTTATTATTGTAACACGTTGTGATACACAAGAACACTTAGAAGAGTGGTTGGAGAGAGACCGAGGTTAGTTCCAAGAGGAGTGGGTTGGTAGTAAAGCCTAGGGAGAGGTCGTAAATCCAAACACTTGAGAAAGGTAACATGGGTAGTCCAACACTTATAGGAGTGTGTATTGTAGGATTGACAATCGTGTGTATTGTAAACGTTTTTGATAAACCTTAAAAACCGAATTGTGTAGTATTTTTGTTATATAGTGGAGAATCTAATCGAAGTGAGGAGCAGAGACGTAGGTCGTGGGTTGACCGAACTCTGTGATCATATCTTTATATTGTTGCTTGGCTTCGACATATTTTTCATCTTTCTATTGTTGTTTATATCGCCTATTGTCATGTTGCTTCATTGTATATCGTTGCTTATATTTTTGTATATATTATATTGCTAGGATATTACATTATTAGGTTTTTAATTTGGCATCGAAATCAGATTAGATTGGCAATTACCCTATTAACCCCACTCTAGGGTACTCTCATTTGGTATTAGAGCTTGGTACTCTTGATTTGTGGCTTAATTGCCTAGAGTCAAAGATCCAAGCTATCATATATTGCTACTCTAGTTTTTATGATTATTTTATATTGCTTGAATAATTTTCATGAATATACACAGTGCATCTAGTTTAGGCTATGTTGTTGATGTTGCTCCCAAATTCAATGCTTTCCCTTTTAATCAATAGATTTTTAGATTTAAACTATTTGTTAGATTTAAAAATATCGAATTATGGAAGTAATTGGTTGTGCTAATGTTGTGCCAACATTGGAGAAATCCAAGTCGAGCAAGAATGATAAAAAGATGTTTATCATGAACAAACCCTTGTTAGAATTTTTTCTTAATGCTTTTGAACCATCTATTTCTAACAAACTTGCTTCTTTTAGTAGTGCCTACACATTTTGGAAACATATAAAGGCACATCGAGGCAATTTGGAGGAAATCCAACACTTTTCGATGGATTCTGCTTCAAGTGAGTTTGGAGCTTCATCATGCACACGGCCACTAGACGATTGCCCTAGTGAGGTATGCAAGTTCGAATCCAAAAGGGAATTGTCTATTAATGAGCTCGCTTGTGCTTATGAAAGATTAATGCATGCCTATAATAAATAGGATCATAATTTCGTGAATTTGCAAAGTAAGCATGTAAACCTAAAATCCGATCATGAGTTGCTAGCATCTAAATTTGATATAATTACAAAGGAGAATGTGACACTTAAAGAAAATATTGATAAATTAAATTTAGAAAATGATAATTTGAGCTAAAAATAGCTAGCTTATCTCATGCTAAAAATGATGTCATATTAGAGGTAGAAACAATTAGAAATGAATTTAATTCATTCAAAAATGATCATACTTGTTCTACTTCTAATGTCAATGCAAATGTGCAAATTGATGAGTTGATTCATATGAAAACCACATTTCTTCTTTAGATTCAATCCTAACTAAATGCATTGACAATCTCAAGAAACTTGTGAATAAGTGTGCTAAGTCATGTGATACTATCTCTAAATCACACACTCACTATGCACACATGTATAGCAAAATTATAAATGCTCTATTTGTGGTCGTAAATGTCATCTTGAAAAATTTTACTATGATGCACAAAAACCCACAACTACCGTTATTATAGCTCCCTGTGCATCTCATAAAGCTTCTTCATCTCATACGCACACACATGCACCCAATGTTTTCACATGCATGTTGATGTGTTTAAATGCAATTTTTATGGTAGATTTGGATATTTAGTGAAAATTTGCTTTGATTTACAAAAATTTCAAAATCATAAAATATCTCAAAAAGACCGCATTTGTTTAAAAATGTTTCTCGTGCACACTCATATGGTCAATAACAACAAATGCATCTATTTTATTGCACTTGTTACAATAGGATGGATCATTCGCGTAATTTTTGCTATGACCAGATCTATGCACAAAATGTGCCCAAATGGGATCATAACCCAAAGGCCTCGGATTATTGATAGGGGTCATGTCTCTAAACTCTTTGGCACTAAGAGTGTTTGGATGCCAAAACATGTTTGATTCTAAAGAACAAATTTTTAACGATTTTCATTTTTTATGTTTTTAAAAGATGATTTTTTTGTTTAGATTTTTGTTGTAAACAAATTATAAATATTTTTACAAAATATAAATACATTTTCAACATATTTAAAAAGGAACTTGATATATATTCATTTTTGAATATACTATAAATGGGTTTTTTAAGTTTTTCAATGTTGGTTTGTGTTTTAAATGCATATGTTTTCTGGCTATTATCAGTCAACTAATCATTCATATCAGTTGACTAATGACTGATACTAAGTAGAACGATTAAAGAAATCAGTTGACTGACTAGTGAGCTATTTTTTCTTACTGAGTTTTTGTTATTAGATCTTTATCAATAAACCCATATTTTTTGAAATTTAGTTTTGTTTTTCATTACATATTATGAATTTTATTATTTTTTATAAGAGATTTATGTTGAGCAATTCCCCAGATTTATTGATCCTTTCTTTCAAATCATGTTTACTAGGTGTAAAAAACTTCATATGGGTTGAAACAAGCTCCAAGAGCTTGGCATCATCGCTTTTCTAGCTTTTTGTCTAAAATAATTCAATTGATCTTTATGTGTTTTTTATCCAAAGCATAATTCTCTTTGATCTTTGTGGATGAAACATATAAATATTCAACATTATTTTTTACGTGATCATGTAGATAGGATGTGATGCCTCTATTTTCACACATGGTTATAGTTTAAGGTGAACCCAGAGATATCAAACATGTCATACATCCACACTGTACAACAACACATTTAACCATCACAGTAATATCTCTCTAGTGGAATCAAATACATGTGCATGTACAAAACAATCAAAATAAGGGAAATAAATACAAGAGACATGATGTATAAAGAGATACCTAATATATATATAAACATGTCTATACTGAATAAACAGAATACAACTAAAGTCTGAAATAAATGTGAAGTATCTCAATATAAGTCAACTAAAAGTAAACTAAGGCACACAACCTTTATAAGATGAAATACAAAATTCTAAATGTCTAGAGATAAATATCAACTATGGTGGAGTCTCATCTACTAAAAATATGTGACAGAGACTATGCTGGAAATCTGTCATCCTACGGCTCTCTGGAACTCTGAACTGCTGCCTGAAAGGAATTAAAAAAATAAAAAGATAAATAACAAGAGCGTCGGAGCGCTACAGCAAGATCATCTCCGAGTGCTACAACAAGATCATCTCCATCCGCCCCTAAGAGAAGGGCTACTAGATGTGATGGAGACTCTATCTATTAAGAATAGTCTACCTAGATCATTTACCTTGTATCAAAATAGAATTAATATTTAGAAACCTAAAAAATGAGACGTAGTACGTCAAGAGAAATAATCGAAGCAAGGAAACCTTCACGTATATATCATATGTCTCAAATTGTAGATGACTAAATATCAATATCGAACTAAGAATAAACAATCTAAATAGCAACGATAATTAGAAACTCACAACACGAGACTGGTACGTCGAGCGAAATAATCCAAATAAGGAAACTCTTATGTATATATCATATGTCTTAAATTGTGAATCGCTAATCATCAATCCCAACTACGAATAAAGGATAGCAATATAAGAAAGTAAAATCATCACAATATCGGACCAAATATCTTCCACTATCCTTTGAAAGATAATATAAACAACTGTATATAATCTCACATACTTACAAGAGTAAACTACTTCGGTCATATATAACTTAGCGATGAGTCATGTTCATAAAAGGCATCCACCAAGACTCTGGCTATCAGATAATTATCACAATGCAAATCCTTATAAAGTTCATAATTCATCGCATTATTATGCTGGACGGACTACCAAATCGGCACCCTAAGAGTGTACACAGCTCATTAGTCTCATCGCATCAACATGCGGGACAGACTACCAAATCAAGCATCCTAGGTATACAGCTCTCATCAGATCTACGTGCGGGACGGACTACTAGATCAATCACCCTAAAACCCGACTTAATAGCCTGTACTAATAGTATATCGACGCACTATCACAAGTAGTACTGAGTGGTTCTCATCAATGATATCCATACAAGTATATAATGTTTAAATAGCTCATATCTCCTATGCAATCGAAACAATAACTGTATTAATCCTCTTCGAGATACCCATGCGTGCGTCACTATATGTGTATACTTATGATTGTACATGTATCATCGTGCGCCTCGAACCTCGCGTTCGAAAACAATAGGTGTTGATAAACAACACTTCAAAAAAGAATCTTTCACAATCTTTAGATTTGTCTTATCCCCAAGTAACCCTCACAACGATAGGATTTGACTTAGGCCCCAAGTAATCCTCATAACTATAGAATCTTATAAAATAATCTACGCCATTGATTCAATACTTAAGAGATGGGATTTTTAGGCTTTAATTCTCTTGTATTTAATTCATTTAAGACTATTGAGCTTCTATTAAATGCTCTTTGGATTTCTTATGATTTAGCACTTCGCCGGCCAGTCACCATCAACAAGTAATGCAACATCAAAATTATAATGACCTTTCGAGCAAGAGCCTTCAAAGCTTCTTGGACAAGTCATTACTCCAAAGTCCTGACGTTGTATAGAGGCAACTAGATCAATCAATTACGGGCACGTGTATTGTAAGGTCTGAACCAAAACTTCACACACTCGATTAAAATTAGCAACGTGTCCCTATAAACCATCTATAAACAATAGTGAAATCTACCAAACTAAGGTACGCAATATTACATACAAAAATTCAACAAGGCTATACTCTGTTTTCATTCCAGATTAACTAGAAACAGTCATTGGCTTGAGCGTTGGACAGAGGAAGAATCACCTTTGGTGCCTCTAGCCTTTATTATTTGTGTAGCAAATTAAGTATATATCAAGCCCTCAACTAATGATTAACCATCAAAGGAAATTAAGAGACCCAAAAATTAAGTTTAACTCCCCCAAATCACACCTCAGTTTTTTGTCATCAACAACTAGCTATACTTGTAGACTTGTATACTACTTGTCGAAAAATCAATCCTTTTTGTCAAAGATTGCATTTCCTTCTGCAAATTTGCAACTACAAGAAGAGGCGCATAAATAAGCATATGAGCATTTGTTATGATTAATGATTATGTATACGTGATGATGTGACATAGATATGCTACGAGTAAATGATTGATTTATATCTAACATTTAGAGTCAGTGTAATATTATCTTTTCTAATTATATTTAACAGAATTTTTTCATGGATGTTAAATTTTTTTAATGGAGGTTAAATAAATTAAAAGTTTAGGTCTAGCAATGGATACATGGCCTAATTTGAGAAAAAATAATCCATAGAAACCAATTTAAGAATGAAGCCCAAATACAAGGACCAAATTGGGCTTTTAACATTACTCATTTCTGTCCAGCGCCCGACTGCGCATTAGTTCGAAATACTGTCCAATTTATAGCTTTTAATTTAGTTTCAGTTGGAAATAATCTCTGGGCGTATTTAGATAAGAACAATAGTAATACAAAAAAGGTAATCGACAATAATATTCATTGAAATTGGATAAAATCTCTCTCCCATGGAAAGTAATAAAAGCTAATTGATGCAACGGAAATATTCTAGAAGAAGGCAATTCATGAATCTTAATAATGAAATATTTGTTACCAAGTAAGAATCAAGTATGCTATAAAAGGAGGGTACGTAGGGAAGGAAGCTGTGCTTCAATCTTCATCCATGGCTTTGGCTTTGAGAAAATCAATCTCCCTATTTTTTCTTATAATATTCTTGCTCGATGTTCGTGCGAGAGGAGTTGAGAGTAGATGGAGTATGGAGGGGGAGGAAGACTTGGAGCTTGAAAAACAGCTGAAGATGCTTAACAAGTCCCCTGTAAAATCATTTCAGGTACTTCTTTTTTAACTTTAAATTAATGTCACAGATCATTCTTCAATTTTTCCTCTAAATCTAATCCTACATTCGTAGTAACAGTTACAAGATTTCTTATGCTCAAACAAAATATCAGCAATAATTATATATGTTGGCAGTGAAATCTTTGAGCAGTAGCTTTTTAAATACCAATGCCAATCAAATACCATTTAATTTCTTTATAAATTTTGTCTGTGGAGCTTCATTTATTTTATGCACTGATGATGGAGGTTTAATATTTTGCAGTCTAAAAGTGGACATATTTATGATTGTATTGATATCTACAAACAGTCAGCCTTTGACAATCCTCTTCTGAAAGATCACAAACTTCAGGTACAAGTTGAATTCCTACATTCTGAACTTGGATATAATTTTTAGGTTGCAGTATTCAAACCCTACTTATATAGGATATTCATAAAAAGCATTTGCATGGACGACCTATTCATACCAAATTGAAGTTGGCTCAAGTACGTACATATTCGTATTTGGTGGCATGAATACTTACGAAGAGGTTAAACTTCTTGGTTCTTTAGTTCATTTTTGTGACTGATATTTTATGATACCATGGGGGAAAAAACGAGAAATTTGCATTATGGGAAACCATTTCCTATAATGCTTTTCTTTTTTGTGTTTAGTTCACACTTGGAAACCAAGAGAGAGGGTAAGGTAACACTCTTCTATTGGTTAATTTGATCCCAATTCTAAGAAACTCATTTTGTTGTGCGCAGCGAAAAATTTCGGCAGCACCTCCGGTGCCCAAGGTGCACAACAAGAGATTAGATCACAATGAAATTCTCGTTTCTCAAAGGAAACAAGAATCAAAAAACCAGATATCTCATCAAAGTGAGATAACAGCTCTTCCTCTCGTCAGCTCTAGGACTGCGCGTCGAGGGAACCTACAAGCTATTACAAATCACGACAAGAACACAAATTTTTACGTGGTTCGACAAACTGCCTACGTCCACGGGGCAAGGAGGGAAAGATCTACTATTAGAGGGAGAGATACAACTAGGATTTACATTCACTCAATCTAAACCCTCACACAAACTCTCAAATCCCTCATACAAATATTCTCTCAAAGGATACACAAAAGAACTCCGTCACAAATAGCGGCTGTTTTTTTTTCTTCTCAAAACCCCTCTGCCTGCGCTTGCACGAAGCCCAGCCGAAGAAAAATAAAAACAATTCCTTTGCACGCGCTCTGTGGCCGCAAAAACCAAATAAACTCCTTGCGCACGAAACCCTAGGAGCCACTACATTTATTTATATCACTTTCGTATCGGGTGGGCCTCTGAAACAAAGTTCACTCTTTCACGCGTTTTGTTTTCTTTGTCCGCTGGACTCAGCACTCACGTGTGGTGGCTGGGCCCCCCCACTCATAATTCTCCACTTCGGTGAAGTTTTTTCAAAACTAAGCCGACATTAAAGCAATCAAATGTCCCAACTTGTTGTGTCCAGTACGCCATGGCAACGGACTCATGACAACGGACTCCATCCACAACAGGTCGAGACCCAAACGGGAGTGCGAACACTCAACCCAAACCAAATAGTGTCTACTCACCAAATCAAACTGAGCCTACACCGACTACACCAAATGCCTCACTTGCTGAGACCCAAATGGGAGTGCGAACACTCACCCCAAATGTCGATGTCGCTCACCAAATCGGCTGCATCATAACTGACTTCCTACGTATCCTCTTGCCCAAGGAATCAAGCCTTCACGTAGTTCACCCAATGGCCTCCAAAGACCCTCAATCAAATAGAAAAGTCTGTAACTCTTCTCCAAAATCACCAAACGATCTGTAACTGATAGCACTCCCAATGGCCCCAAATTGAGACAAATCATACACCTCCATCTGAGGTGAACCAATGGCCGTATCCAAATCAAGTCCATCAGCTGCAATCGAATCCAACTCATCATCTGCATCCAAATCCAAATGATCCCTAATCTGTGTCACCTCAGCTGGAATCCCAAATGATGCAGTATGATCTGAAGTCTTCACCCTACGTGGAGTAGCATCACTCTCCACCTGCTGCGATGTCCAAATGATCTGATCACCACTCTCCACCTGCTGAGAGTTAATTGTGACATACCTGCTCAGAACAAAGTTAGAAACTCCCAAATGATAATCAAATGAGCCTCCGAATCCCAAACGCGCTATCGAATCGAATCTCACATCCACGATGTGACCAAGTGCTAAGTGCTGGGTAGTCAAACATCCGCCGCAACCAAAAATCTGAAGCAGCTCCACCAGATCTCATATCTATACATACAGCAGTCGGCAACCTATACATAAGACGGTCCAAACATGTCGTAGCCCGCACACCAATGCCAATGCTCGACATCAAACGTCGATCCTCCTCCAGAAAGGAACAGCTCCCCAAATCTGCCATCTCATCACGTCACCTCAAAGTTTCCACACCAATGAAGTGTCTCCAATTACCGTGAGCTTGGCACGAATACAGATATAGGTCCCTCTTGTACCTCCCTCTAACATCAGACTGAAGTACCTTCACCTTTCTGCCAATACTCTTCCTCAATTTGTTGCGGACTTCTAGGACTTCACACCAGCGGGACTTGGTTGCAACCCACCAATGCCTAGAGCAATCCCCAACTGCAGAAACCACATACCTATTACCTCCCAATGATGCTCCATTGGAAGGCTCCCGAATGCCTGAATGAACACCCCTCAGAAGACCACTCGAATGATGGATAGAAGTGCCTAACTCCACCTCGGTCTTCTTGCTCATACCAATGGGTTCACAGGACTTCAAACTGTAGGTCAAAGCACTCCTTAACAACCTATGTACAGCATTACCAATCAAATAACCCAGCATCAAACAACGCCACAGTCTAGCCGAATCTGATAAAGTCGTCATCTCCCTATCAATCGCCGTGCTTCCAAGCAAATAATACAAATTGCTCCTTCTGACGCCCTTCATAACAATCATGGATCCTAATGTGACCTTCAAACGTGCATCCACCAAGGTCACTTTATAGCCAGATGCCACCAAAGCTCCTAGTAAAATGATGTTCTTCGACAACTACGGAATGAACCTCACTTCTTCCAACTCCCGCACCATCCCGTCACTCATCTTAATCCGAACGGTACCAATACCACCAATAGAGCATGCATGTCCATTACCCATGAGCACAACATCCTCTCTTTCCAACTTCTGAAAGCTGGAGAACCAATCCCTCCTAGGGCAAACGTGGTATGAAGTACCCGAATCCAACATCCACTCTGTAGAGTTGGAAATACAAACTGACGGTAGTGCAGACAACGAATAGCCTAAAGAATCTGAATCTGAATTGTTGCCACTAGTCATGACAACATTCACCTCTGAAGCTTGTACAGCTTTCCCCTTATTCTTCTCGGCTCGATCTAACTTTGGGCATTCGGCTTTCCAATGTCCATCCTCTTTACAAAAGGCACACTGATTCCTACGAATCCCACGATGTGCACCTCTAGACCGCGACCTTCTGCTTCGGTTTGAACCACGGCCTTGAACTACTAATGCATCTCCCGATGCCTTCTCGGAGGACTCATCCACAATCTTCCTCAACTCATAATTCACCAACGCTGAGGTCACCTCCTTGTAACTAACAGTAGTTCTTCCATTAATCATAGTTAGGACAAAAGTACCATAATCATCCTCGGGCAACGAACACAAAAGTAGCATCGCCTTGTCTTCATCCTTAACCATGATATCCACATTGGCCATGTCTGAAAGTAGCTTTGTGAAGTTGTTAACATGCTCCCGAATGGAAACTCCCCTCTTCATCTTGAATTGGTAAAACCTCTTTGTTTGGTGGAAAATTTGATGTAAAAAGACAATGAAAGAAAATTTGACTTGTATTCTCTCAAAATCGATTACAATTTGGATTCCGATTACAAAAGAGAGGAGAATGAATTTGACTCTCCCTTTGTTTAATTCTGGGTTCTTTACGGTGGCGATGGAGTGCCTCCCTCGAATGCTCGCGTCGAGTTTGCTCTCCGTTGACGATCCGAAGGTCTTGATTCACTGGAACGATATCTTCTCCTCACGATTTGACGGTGTGGAGAACTTGCGTGGCAAGTCTTAAAACTCTGACCAAGTTTAGAAGAACTTACAGGGTAAGTTTGAAACTCTGACCGAGTTTGGAAGAACTTGCAAAGAAAGTTTTAAAACTCTGGACGAGTTGATAACTCAGATCGAGTTTGAAACTCTATGAAAGAGTTGATTTAAACCGAAAGTTCGGTTAATAAGCCAAGGCCGAATAATCTCTGTTGTTAAGCATTGCGGAAGGATGAACGTCGCTCTTCCCCACGCTGCCAAGCTGAAGATCTCTCCGCTGCCCAGTCCAAGATCCAAAAGCCCCTTGACCGAATTCCCCTCTGTCGATGAGAAAAATATGATCCGTTGATGAGATCCAAATCCTCCCCTTAACTCAATTGAGTTTTTGATATTTATAGGGGGTTACAGGTGGTAACCACCCCCTTAATCCGCTCCTAAGTAGGGCGAAAATCCCTCAGAACGTGGGGGGGGGGGGGAATGGTTCTTGGAACTGTTTCGTTCATCTTTGAATGAGTCAAACGCTAAAAAATAGCGTTCATGGCCTGAACTCTGTGTTTTTAAACTAAAAACGCAGAGTTAGGCCTATTTTAGTGGCTGAACGCACAGGTCGTGCACTAAGACGCAGAGTTGCGTTCTTTTAATGGCTGAACGCACAGGTCGTGCA
>BQKN01062802.1:32175-64670 GCA_022839385.1 Asparagus kiusianus | reverse complement strand
TCGGGATTCACAGTAGTGAATCGGGATTCACAGTAGTGAATCGGGATCCACATTAGTGAATCTGGATTCACAGTAGTGAATCTGCATTCACTAGAGTGAATCTACTTTCACTGGAGTGAATCTGCTTTCACTATAGTGAATCCCGCTTCAATTTAGTAAATGCAGATTCATGTATTACTGTATTCCGCCAGTAAATATTTAAAGTACATACAAAAGGTGGGAAAACATACCAAACCCTCAGGACGACCTTGGTATTTTTCCTTGTAGTCTGGGCAGTTTTTGCTATTGTCAATCAGCTCCATAATTGGATTCTTTAGCCCATAGCACACAATGTAGAAATGCTCAAACGCTTTTATGGGGAAGAAGACCTAATGGTTGTGGAATTTAATCAGAGATTTAACAGATATAGTTAAAATTGGGCTAAAGAAGAAAAATATTGTCTTCGAATCTTTACCATATCAATCTCATTAAACTTCATATGTGGATACAGAGCAAGTTGCTCATCCATCCGGGAAGCAAAACGACTGTATCTCAATTCATCATTGGCCTCATCTGTGTGATGAATGTTGCAAAACTGTACAACATAAAACTTGTTAAATAAGATGTAACTGAATTGTTATTTTAAAAAGAATAAAGGAAGATACTTACGGTTATCTCAACATTGCAGAAGAATCTAAGAGGAGAATTTTCCGACTTCATTTTTTCTCTGTTGTTCAAAATATTGGACCAAATGCTGATTAAATTTGCCTCAATGTCCTCAGCAGGAAGGAAAGTCTTGAAAGCCAGTAAGAAACATTTAATTTGTCTCCACTTAAAAACCACTTCACTGAAAAAACAGTAACAATATTCAATTTAATAAAGGGAGAAAATACTAAAAATAGTGAGTCTCACACATAAAAATAAAATAGATTCATAAGATTTAAGAACTCACAAATCCTCTTCTTCATCAGAATCATCAGCTGAATGCCTTGCTTTTTCTCTATGTACCCAATTCCATATGGTGCTTTCCACCTGACTTTGCCTAGCAGTAATCTGAGATACCCTCTGCACCCATGGTGACCGAAGAGACGTTGCAGGCTTCACCATCCTCTTTTCTTTCCTCCTTCCCGCATCTCCCTTATTTTCGGTCACCTCAACTTTCTTATGTTTACATTCATCTACTGCAGCAGCATCTTCAACTTGTTTATCAGTTCTTTTTACAGGGTCATCAGTGACTTCAGATTCAACTTGTTTAGCAATCTGAACAACATCTACCATTTCCACTGTCTCATTCTCAGTATCCTGTGTTAGGCCACGAGAAAAACTAGGTTCTTCAGTCTGTGGGGTACCACATTCGCTGAGCTTCCGCTTCACTGGTCTTTCATCCTTTTTCTTGCTAACAAACTCTATAATCTTATCAACTTCTTGAATAAAATTTGGGGAGACTTGGGTTTGTGGTATCTCAGTTGATGTTGGATCAACAGCAGGGGAAGCATGCATATCTCTACTCACATTTGTGTTCATGTTAGGTGTATCATCAACAATGTTTCTCTCAGCTGTTTCATCGTTACAGGTACTTACACGATGTCCACACCCCTGCACAAGAACATTTGAAACTCTTTGTTGAATTTGCAAGAGCTCATTGTCATTGGGGAACAGCTTTCTCATTGTCTCACACTCAGCATCATATCTTTCTTTTGCAGATTCCAACTCTGCAGCTCTCCGTTGAACCCTATCAATACAATCCTGTAGTTTGAAAATCACAGACATTGGTCACCATAAATTATTAACATGGTTTGAGACAAGTTTGAATAGATTGAGATTACATTCAATGTATTTGTATCATGATTCAAATGACTGAATCCATAGTCGACTAAAATAGTTTCAGTTTGACTCTGGTGAATCGAGATTCAGTGGTAGTGAATCGCGATTCACTACAGTAAATTGATATTGAATTTAATTCAATTGACATTCACTCCTACTGAATCGCGTTTCACTTCAATAAATTAAAATTCAGTTTAAGTGAATAGAGATTCACTCCTACTGTATTGAGATTAAATTGAATAAACAATTTTAGTCGAGTCGATTATCAAGATTCAGTCGTAGTGAATCGCGATTCACTACAGTAAATTGATTTTGAATTTCATTCCATCGACATTCACTCCTACTGAATCGCGATTCACCAATAAATTGAAATTCAGTTTAAGTGAATCGAGATTCACTCCTACTGTATTGAGATTAAATTGAATAAACAAAGACTTGCAACTTAATTGGCTAACCTTTCTAATTGTATCAACACTTTTAGGTGAGTTTCCAGTAGGAAGAGATGAAGGTGCAAGTTCAACCCTCTCTGTAAATGCACCTTTGCCAAATGAATTTGTACTAATTTCCTCTGACTGTCTTTCCTTCAAGGCCCAGTCAGTCCAGCCTATAAAAGTAGGGGTTGTTCTCTCAACCAATCTTCTCCCTTTGAACAGAACCCGATCGGCATAGAACAGCTAGAAAGACGGAGATAAGAAATTAAGCATACCAATTAGTAATTATCAAGTAAAACTACTTTAACTACAGTAATGTAAAAATAAATCAATATTATAAAATTGACTTACAATCAAGAATGCAAGAGGACCAGTGTAGAATTGTATGAACAGCACTGATCAACATTGTCACCAAGTACTAGAATCCGTTGGTTGACATACGGATTGCTAAGCGACTGGATCATGATGTTGTGAACGAGAACCAAGAAATTCAGTTTGAAAAAAAGGTTAACATCAGAAGTCTGCTTCAGTTTGTCAGCCACAGCCCCTGGAGTAATTTTCCAACCATATCTGTCTTTGAATTGATCCCTCCAAGCATCTACCAATGATGACTTCCCAGTACTGGAGTCTGGTATAACCTTCCTGCCAAGAGGTAATCCCATAACTTGATGTACATCTTCCTCTGTGATACTTATTGATCCTCTGGGAAGATTAAGCGCAACGGATTCACTATCAAACGACTGCAGAATCTGGTACCCCAACATATGAGGCAGTTCCTTTAATCCAAATTTTAAAAGACCTCCAAAACCAGCTAGTCTAACCCATTCTTTTTGTGAGTCAGAGAGTGACAAAACCATATCAGAGAATATCTTTGGAGAGACACGTATCCTAGTCAACTCCTTAGGTTCAGATCTCACATTTTTTTTAAACAAATTCTACAGTGAGAAAAAAAACATAATTAGATCGAATTATCCATCAGTTAATACCAAAAAAAATAAAGATGTTTAGTACACCAACCTTTTTCATCTTCTTCCTTTCTTTTGTGGTTTGTTCATTTTCTTCATCCCTCCTACACTTTGAGGTTTCCTCGCCGGCAGGATTATTTGTAGCTCACAAATTTTCTTTTCACAACCTTCTCCAGTAAGAAATATAATATAATTAGATGAAATTATCCATCATTGAATACACAAATAAATTTAAAGATATTTATTACAGCAATATGTTTACTTTAGTGGATCTTGATTCAATGAAGTGAATCAACATTCACTTAAGTGAATCGAGATGTTTAGTACACGAACCCTTTTCTTCTTCATCCTTATTGTGGTCTGTTCATTTTCTTCATCCCTTGTACGCATTGATGTTTCCTCACCGGCAGGATTATTTGGTGGGTTGATGAAGTCATCATCACTGGTGGGAATGTTCACAGTTCGTGTTGTGCTCTGTTGAGGTGTAGGTGTAAATACGTCTACAATCCCAACACCTGCTTTTTGTTTGTACTTTGAACTAGATCGTAGACCTGCTAAACAGATGACAATTGATTTTTTACTGAGCCCAGTCTTTGAATAATGCATGGTGTCAACCTTCCACTTGGTTGAATTACATTATTGAAAGAAGATATTACAATCCAGTTATTAGCGATTTGCTGTAATGAATTTCGTATCAGTCCACTAAATAGCGATTCACTTGAGTGAATCTCAATCCACTCCATTTAATCTATGTAGTGAATCGAGGTTCACTGTATTGCATCTACATTCATTTGATTGAATCTCGATTCAATATAGTGTATTCAACCAAATTTATTGAGATTTAGCAAATTGAATCCAGATTCAACAAAATGTATCAAACTTCAGCAAATTGAATCCAGATTCAATGATATAAAACCAAGCCCATGACTACACTGAATAGCTATTCACATTAGTGAATCGTGATTCTCTTTGTTTGAGTGAATACAAATTGACTACACTGGATAGCGATTCACTTGAGTGAATAGAGATCCACTCAACTGAATCGAGTAGATTCAACTAGAGTGCATATTGCATAATCCAGACCACCAATATTTACCGCTATCCATTTAGAACGAATGAAAACATCTTACAATATAAAAAAAACCTTCAATTATTCTAACAAGATCAAAGAAATACAGTAAAAATTTAAAACCCTCACTTTCCTAACTGAATCGAGTAGATTCACCTAGTGAATCGTGATTTACAAAACTGAATCGAGTTGATTCACCCAGTGAATCGCGATTCACTCAACTGAATCGTGTAGATTCACCCAGTGAATCTCGATTCACTCAACTGAATCGTGATTTACAAAACTGAATCGTGATTTACAAAACTGAATCGAGTCGATTCACCCAGTGAATCGCGATTCACTTAACTGAATCGAATAGATTCACCCAGTGAATCTCGATCCACTCAACTGAATCTAGTAGATTCAACTAGAGTGCATATTGCATAATGCAGACCACCAATATTTACCGCTATCCATTTAGAACAAATGAAAACATCTTACAATATAAAAAAAACTTGACTTATTCTAACAAGATCAAAAAAAATGAAAAAAATTTAAAACCCTAAAATAGAACATGCATCGATAACATTTATTCATGTCGAAAAGTATTCAACAACATGCAAGTTAATTATGTCGAAATTCCAAACCTTTACTCACTGAATCTATGAAAAATATTCAAACTTTGATAAAAAATATATATTTTTAATACAAGGGTTTGAAATGTTTTACCCCTTCTTGAAGACGAGGGTTTTGGAGTGTCTGAGTTGCTTTTCTTCATCTCTATCATCGAAGTCTTGCTTTTCGTCTTCGTTCGAGTTGTAATGAGATGTTCAAAGAAACCTAAGTGTGGAGAAATCGACGGAATGTGAAGAGTTTAGTTGTTCGCGTAGAGAGAAGATGAAACTGTATACAAAATAGTGGAACTGAAACGATTTTTCACGGAAAAAAGTGTCCACCGTCTTTTCGTAATTAATTACAGCGGTTTTCATTAATGCCTCTTTTCCTAAATTACCCCTTTTACTGGTATTTTGTCAACTGATTTGTATTTATTTTTAATTCTGCCATTTTCAATCTTGACCATTGGATGAAATAGAATGTAGGGTTAGGATTGGTTTTTAGTTCTCTAGGTTTTTATTAGAACCTCTCCCTATATATATATATATATATATATATTTGAGGTGAACTTATGTCAACTTAAGTGGACAAGAGGCCTTTGTCCACCAAACTTTCTATCCACTCATATATATATATATAAAGTCTCTTCATATCTTGCGTGGATCCCTATTAAGGATAAATATTAGTTCCTTTCTTATTCTTATTTTATATTCTTTTCCATGATTATGTACATATTTACTTTCCTTAGAAGTCTTGTAACTTCCTTTTATTGTACTCCTAGATTGTAGCTTGCCTTCAACGGCATTTGTGTATATATTCTCGGCGAATATGCCTCAATGTAAATATAACGAATCACTCCCTTTACATGGTATCAGAGCGTTCGTAGATTTCTCTACGAGATCCAACCTTCCGCCCTCTTAAAAAAAAATTCTCTCTCGGCTGATTCCTACATCCTCCATGGCCATCATTGCCACAACTAATATCATTCAAATCAACGCACCAACCAATTTCCCTATCAAACTCACCTCCGCTAATTTCCCAGTTTGGCGTCGTCAGGTTGAGGCTACCCTCATCGGCTTTGGACTCTTGGGATACATTGATGGAACGCTTGAAACTCCATCTCCCTTCACCGACGTGTATACGAAAGTCGTGAATCCATGCTATACAATCTGGTATCGCCAAGATCAGGTCATCATCAGCGCTCTCCTTGGTAGCTGCTCCGAGTCAATTCATGGTGGACAGTTCTCGACCAATTGCGACTCAGGCGGTGGTTGTGGTCACGGCTCCTATGGTTGCTTGAGGCAGTGTGCCGGTCAGTCGCAGCACGGAGGAAATAATCGGCCTGGTCCGATTTACAAAATTTTTTAACTTTCCTGGTCATGTTGTTCGGGACTGCCGTAAGTTAGTCCGTTTCCTTTAGGATAACAACTTTCAGCAGACATCTTCGTCCTCCTCTCCGGCAGTGAATACCACCATGGCTCAATCAATTCACCAGTCTCAGTCGCCAATGGGCTCTCTGTCTTGGATGTTCGACAGTGGGGCCTCCCATCACGCTACATCTGGTGTTGAGTCGCTTCAAGACTTCTCCGCTTATGACAGACCAGACGAAATCCGCCTGGGTAACGATAATAGTCTTTCAATCTCTCATATTGGTCAAACTAGTGTTCCCACGTCCTCCCGGTCTCTCTCTCCTACCAATGTTTTATGTGTTCCCCAACTCCGTAAAAACTTAGTATATGTTTCTATACTGTGTCAGACAAATCGTGTCTCTGTTGAATTCTTTTCCTATTTTTTCCTTGTCAAGGATCGTCGCACGGGGGTTCCACTCATGCGGGGTGAGAATATGGATTGGGTCTACTATGCTCCGTTGTTCCTCGCCACCACATATTATTACTACCAGTTTGTCTACTATTTCTCGGATGCACCATAGCTTCGGTCATCCATCGAATAAAACTTTAGTAGTTATTTTAAATAAATGTAATGCTTCACTACATTCATGCTTTGTTCATGATTTCTATTGTACTTCCCGTCATATCAATAAAAGTCAAAAGTTACCTTTTGCTCAAAAAACACTTGTTAGTTCTCATCCTCTTGAGCTATTATATATTGATGTGTGGAGTACTAAACAAATATCCTATGATGGTTATGCCTACTACGCAATTTTTGTTGACCATTTTACTAAATATGTGTGGCTGTATCCGCTCAAACGCAAATCCGACATGTCCATCATTTTCCCCCAATTTAAGCGGTTGGTCGAGAAGTACTTTAATCACCAAATTATTTCGTTATTTTCTGATAACGATGGTGAATTTATTAAGCTTCTTTCTACCCTTAACTTGAAAGGCATACCTCACTTCACATCCCCCCTCACACTCTGGAACACAATGGCATGGCTTAACGCCGTCATCGTCATGTTGTTGAAACTTGGCTCTCCCTGTTGCATTGTGCTTCTCTTCCCCTTCTCTACTGGCCTCACGCCTTTCAAACTACTGTCTATCTTATCAATAGCATGCCTACAACCTTACTCCGTAATTCCTCTCCATACTCGGTTCTGTATCAAAACAAACCCAATTACCAAAAACTTCAGCCGTTTGGGTGTCTATGTTTTCCCTGGTTACGGCCTTTCACTAGTCACAAACTACAACCTCGATCAATATCTTGTGTCTTCCTAGGCTACTCTGTCACTCAGTCCGCCTATAAATGTCTGGATCCCATTACTCAAGGCATATACATCTCCTGTCATGTTAAGTTTGTGCCTACCATCTTTCCATTTCACGCTGCTTCACCGAAGTCCTCTCCCTAACAAACTACGTCCACTGGCAATGCACACCCAGCTTGTGCTCGTCATCTCCTGATTGTGTCTCCATCTCCCGTTGAATCCTTCCGAGCACCTGCTGCCTTATCTATTCCGTTAGTCAAGCAGCCCTCTCCTCAGCTGGTCGTTCCAAACCCGTCCTCCTCCTCTCAACCCGACACCCACCAACCCTTTCCTGCCAATCCAGCGAGTCACCCATCAAGCTCTGTCCCTTCATCTATTCCGAGCATGTCCTTGGCTTCGCAGCAGCTCCCAGTTCCTATGCCGTCTCACCCTTGGTCGGAACGTGTGCGTCATCCCAACCTAAAATACTTTGGCCTGTCTTACGTTAATGTTACCACTGCTCATCCTCTCACTCTCACCATTGAACCTAAGACTATTACTCAGGCGTTGAAAGATCTGTTGTGGCATCAAGCCATAGATGATGAGTACTCGGCCCTGCTCTGTAGTCATACTTAGGACCTAGTTCCTCGTGCTAAGTGTTTTACGTCAAAAATCGCTATTTTCATTGTGATTGAATCTATTACAACTTTGATCATTTATAATAAACTCAAATAAAAAGTTGTTCTTTTTATAAAATCTCCGTATGCAATGAAAATACAAAAGATACGACTCTTGCCAAATAGCGCAACGGACATTTATCACCCGCTGCTTGCGTGAGAACTTTGCCTGTGTCGGGGATGTTAATATCCGTGGATCGCAACGGATTAGATCCGGATGACAGATTGATGATCAAAGCCCTTACTTCACGAAGGAAGTAATCGTTGCAGCGATGATCTTGACCAAGCGAGATCACGGCTCTTCTTGAGATTTAAGATCAAGCTTAAATACGGAGGAATAGGGGACGAGTCTTGGATCTTTCGAACACCACTCTTTATGCACAGGAGATCGCCAAGATCTGCTAACCCTTACTGTAAATTCGTGGCTCCACTCTCCAATTCGGCAGCGTTTTGCCCTGTTGATGCCCCTGCAAAAATGAGCACCCGAGCTCGTATTTATAGGCTTCGGATGCAGGTATTTAGATAAGAATGAGAGATTCCTCCTTATCTTCAGTTAGTAACTGATTAACCATAGTATCAGATCAGTTGGGATGCTTAGTAACAAACAAATCCTAAGAAAACCCATTAAAAACCGAAACAATGCATTTTTGGGTAAAATTGGCCGACGCGTCATCCAGTGGCTCGGCCATGGCCGAGCTACTGGTCTGGTCGGGTCGCTTTGACGCTACTCGGCCATCAGGGGCTTTATCGGTTTTTTAGGTTTTGACTTGTTCAGTCATTGCGCGTATTTCGTTGTTTCGTTGACTTGTACGCTTCCCCGATTCGTTTCGTGAACGCATGGATTGTTTGATGGTGGCCAACGGGCGTGCAGGCCAGTTGGTTCACTGTTTAGCTGGCTGATAAGTGCGCGGGCCACTTGGAGGTGGTCGGTGAGCGCACGAGCTAGTTGATTTGCTAATTTGGTGGCCGATGAGCGTGCGGTCCACTTGGTGGTGGCCGGTGAGCACGCGGGTTACTTGGAGCTGGCTGACGATTGCGCGGGCCACTTGGAGGTGGCCAGTGAGCGTAAGGGCCAGTTAGTTAGCCGATTTGGTGGCCGATGAGTGTGCAGGCCAATTGGTGGTGGTCGGTGAGCAAGCGGACCACTTAAAGCTGGCTAACGAGCACGGGGGCCACTTGGAGGTGGCTAGTGAGCACATGGGCCAGTTGGTTAGCCGATTTGGTGGCCGATGAGCATGTGGGTTAATTGGTGGTGGTCGGTGAGCACGCGGGCCACTTGAAGCTGGCTGACGAGCACTGGGACCACTTGGAGGTGGCCAGTGAGTGCACGGGCCAGTTGGTTAGCCGATTTGGTGGCCGATGAGCATGTAGACCAATTGGTTGTGGCTGGTGAGCACGCGAGCCACTTGAAGCTGGTTGACGAGCACGGGGGCCACTTGGAGGTGGTCGGTGAGCGGACAAGCCAGTTGGTTGTCCATTTCGCTTCATACGCTCGTCGGTGTCGGATAATCTTCTTAGACTCGGATAATGACGTTCGTCATTTTTTCTCTGTCTCGAGCTGTGTGCGGACACCTATAGGCATTTTTAGACACCTACAGATACCCCCTCCAAAGTATTTCAGACTCATTCTTTTATATAATAGTCTGAAATTCTTTGGATATGATAGCCCCCACCTTCAGTCGGTGTCAAAGGACCTGTAGCTGGCTTCAATTCTTGACTTCTTCAGTCTTCTGCGTTGACCGACATCGACCTTTGCATTGACCGACGTTAACCTTTGCTGTAACACACTGATCGACGTTAACATAGTTTATACTCGTTCGTTTGCTGGAGTTTACACAGTTTAAGCTTTTAATGCATTGGAGCGTGACGGTCCTAAATTTTAGGCTGCCGGACCAACTATTAAAGTTGTTTCATCTGCAGATATGAATCTTATCCCAAAATCATTGGATGCTCAAGTCACGAGACCAACTAATGAAGCTGATGCGTCAATGACTCACATTTATAGAATTTTTGGCAAATTCTCAGCCATCAACGTGTTTGATTAGCCTTTACCGACTATTGTTTGAATCGGGCTAGCATGCAGATTGTTTAGACCCATTCTGCACGTAACGTTGTGCTAAAAGAGTTAACTCTTTTAGTGATACGATATTAAAAACATAGACTTTATCTTTCTCATGGGAATAGACTACCTGACAACGCGTGTTAGACGCTGACTTAGGATTTTTGGCAAATCCTTAGCCTTCAACGGATTTGACGTGCCTTAACCGATTACTGTTTGAAAATCGGGCTTGCATGCGGATTATTTAAGTCTGTTCCGCATGTAACGTTGTGCTAAGAGAGTTAACTCTCTTAGTGCTACAATATTGAATACGTAGACTTCATCTTTGTTATGGGAATAGACTACCCGACAACGTGTGTTAGGCACTCACTTATCCCTACTTAGGCTTCGGGATAAAAATCCCTAGACTTGGATTCTAGTTTCTTCTTCAATCGGTGAAAGACTAAACCGGCAACGCGTGTTAGACACTAACTTATCATTACTTAGGATTCGGGATAAAATTCCTCGCGCGTGTAAGGTACGGATTTTGGTGTTATTAATAACACACTGCCACAATGTCGAATATGTAGGCTTTTTGTCATTTTTATGGCAAAAGACTAACCGATAATGTGTCTTAGGCGCTGAGTTATCCCTACTTAGGCTTTGAGATAAAATTCCCCAGACTCGGATTCTGGTGTCATTTTCAATCGGTGAAAGACTAAACCGGCAACGCGTGTTAGGCATTGACTTATCCCTACTTAGGATTTGAGATAAAATTCCCCACGCGTGTAAAACACAGATTTTGGCATTATGAATAACAACCTGTCACAATGTCGAATTTGTGGGCTTTTATCCTTTTTACGGCAAAAGACTAACCGGCAACGCGTGTTAGGCGCTGACTTATCCCTTCTTAGGCTTCGGGATAAAATTTCACACGCGTGTAAGGCGAGGATTATGAGGGTTGAAAAGGGGCTATCTTCTCTTGGGGCAAAGACGAACCCGATACTGGAAATGAAGAATTTTATATTCTTTTTCTAGTTGCGAAGGAAACTCTAAGTGGGATCTCCACTTCGAGAATCAAGACAAGGTGAAACTAAGGGTGGGATCTTCACTCCGAGAATCAAATAGATTTAGATAACCCTAACTTTTATAGGATTGGTTACCTGATCTAAAAAAATGAAATTTCGACTTCACTCCTAACTTTTATAGGCTTAACAGAAGGGGAAAGAGGATGAGAGCTTTTCGTTTATCGAAAAGGAATCCCAATTTTGGCCATAATTGTTTGATAGTTTTGACCGAGAGGGGGGGTGGGGGGAATTGAGGCGACCCTAACTTTTATAGGTTCGATCACTCAATTTGAAAATGAACCTCCCGTTCATTGAAGGAATTGAGAGGTGATTTTGATTGTGGTCCTAACTGTAGGAAGGTTTGACCGAGTGGGAGTTTTGAGATGATCCTAACTGTAAGAAGGTTTGATTGCTCAATTTGTGGACCTCTCGATCATTGGAGGAATCGAGAAGGGATTTTGGTTGTGGTCCTAACTGTAGAAAGGTTTGACCGAGTGAGAGTTTTAAGATGATCCTAACTATAGGAATGTTTGATCGCTCAATTTGTGGATCTCTCATTCATTGGAGGAATCGAGAGGGGGTTTTAATTGTGGTCCTAACTGTTTAAAGGTTTGACCAAGATGGGAATTTGAGATGACCCTAACTGTTTAAAGGTTTGATCGTTCAATTTGAGAACCTCTCATTCATAGAAGGAATCGAGAGGGGATTTTGGTTGTGGTCCTAACTGTTTAAAGGTTTGACCAAGATGGGAATTTGAGACGACCATAACTATTTAAAGGTTTGATCGTTTAATTTGTGGACCTCTCGTTCATGGAAGGAATCAAGAGGAGATTTTGGTTATGGTCCTAACTGTTTAAAGGTTTGACCAAGATGGGAATTTGAGACGACCCTAACTGTTTAAAGGTTTGATCGTTCAATTTGAGGACATCTCGTTCATGGAAAAATCGAAAGGGGATTTTGGTTTTGGCCCTAACTGTAGGAAGGTTTGATCGAGTGGGAGGTTTAAGATGATCCTAACGGTAAAAAGGTTTGATCGCTCGATTTGTGGGCCTCTTGTTCATTGGAGGAATCGAGAGGGGATTTTAGTTGTGGTCCTAACTGTAGGAAGGTTTGACCAGGTAGACAGTGGGAGTGGGAGTACAAATCATAGTGAGAGTGTTAACATGTACAAATCACTTAGAGGGGGTTCCTGGTGTTAAGTGACAAATACTTAACACAGAGGGGTTTAACAATCGTCAATGATCAGGATAATAAAATTTCGAGCACCATATCCGGACTCTAACAACGAGGATGTTGAGTTCACAGACGTAGCGGGAGTTTGAGTGGATATAAAAGAAAGGAATTTTGGTAGTCCCACTATCAATTAATTTGATCAGTGATGGATTTTATGGTGGAAGATTGTAAATCGTCAACAACAGTGGGAGTTTTTTATGAGGGAAGATTGATCCAACGAAGTGATCGAATCTTATCTCAGCAAAAGAGTGTTTGGAAATCACAATGAGAGTTTAGTGTTTATCACTTTGTTCGTAATGATCGGGTTATCCCTAAGAAAATTACATGTAGCATTCTTCCGGGAATTTCTCGTTACATGAATCATCCACCCCTAGCTTTTCTTACGAAATTGGATTTATCATCGTATCTATCTACATGATCGGGTTATCCTTAAGAATACCACGCATGGCACTCTCCAGGAACTTTCCGTGAAAGAAAGGAAATAGTTTAGACTCATATACCTATTGGAGTATCGAGGAGCAGTTTATACTCGTATACTCTTTAGAGTAGAGCGCCGTCATTCGGCTTATTCTAGCTTTATGGCGCCAGAGTCGATTAAAGCTTGAATCTTGTTCTTTAGACCAAAACAAACCTCAGTAGGATGGAGAACCCTCCTGTGATACGCACAGTAGTTTGGGTCCATAATCCTCTTAGCTCCCTCATCCTTGAAAGAGTACTCTTTTTGGAAGAGTACTTGAAAATATCCGAAACTTCCTCATCCTTAAAAGAGTACTCTTTTTGGAGTCTCGGATCTGGAGTACTTTGTTGATTTTGAGGTTGTTTTTGTGACATCTGATTATTATCATCAGCAACCATAGGCATTGACTGCCGGTTTCTTTCGATCTTCTTCCTTCTAAGGAAGCGTTCGGCTTGTTTGCCGCTCGCCTTTAAGTCTTTCCAAGTCTTGGATGGGTTTAATCCTATAACTCTCAGCACGTCCAAAGAGAGGTTGTTATGGCAAGTTTGTAGGATGAATTCCTTCGTGATCGGATCTCGGTAATTTATCGCCTTGCTCCGAAACTGTTTAACAAAGTCGGTGACTATTTCTCCGTCTTTTTTTTCTCATTGAAGAGTGTTCTGACTGACTCCTCGGCGTTTTCATCAAAGAAGTGTGTGAGGAATAGGTTCTCTAGGTCGTCCTAACTGTTGATGCTTCCAAATTTGAGACGACGGTGTCAATCAAAGGTAGGCCCGCGAAGGGTGCCAACGAATGACCAAACCATCAGGGTTTCATTGCTGGAGATCATACCCAAGTGAGAATTGAAATAGATCAGATGTTGCGTGGGTGAACCCTTCCCATCAAATGGTGTGAAGTTAATCAAGTTGAACTTTACCGGGTATGCTATTGAATCCCACTCTCTTGGATAGGGACATGAAATGCCTGTCCTTCTCACCTCTCGAGCAGACATTAGAGCGTTGATTTTGCTCTCGAGATCTTTTATTTTCTCATCCTCGCTCGCATCGGGCATTGGACGATTAGAAAGAGGAATAACGCGGCCACCCCCGGTATTATCACCTTTGGTGGAACCACCCCCAGCGTTGTTATCTTTAGTGGAGTCACCCCCAACGTTTTGGTCAACGGGAGGGTTATCAGTATTGAGGCATTTATCCACATCTAAATTGCTATTTGCTTGATTAGCAATGTTGTGACGGCTGGATTCACCAAGTTAATTTGACAAAGCTTGGATTTGTTGGTCGTGTTCTTCCCTCATCCGCCGCATAGGCATTTCCATTTCGAACTTGAAGTTCTCTTTTTGTTTGGCCAAGGTATCCTCAACTATTTTGGCTACTTCCTCGGTGTTAATCATAAACACTTCACGAGATTCCCCTGGGCTGGATACCGTTTTGTCAGAAGCTCTTGCAGAGTTGGCATCTGATGCTTTACCATCCAAGGATAATCCCCTATGTATTATCTGATAATCTCTTTGTCTAATGGTTTTCGATCGCAACCTGGTTAGATGATGCGATATAATCAGGTCAGAGCTAGAAGGTCGAATCGACTTTCCCTTATCAGCCACATTAACTGTGACTGTGGATTGTTTGTGTCCGACCTTATCCAGCTGGAGTCGAGACATCAGTTGGGCTATTCCCGAGTTAACTTTTCTTTTTGGAGAAATGTCGGGGCTAGAATCACTTGAAACAATCGGGGACTTTCCCTTATTGACCATATTGATGGTAACTTCCAGGCATTCGTCATCTCGAACAACCGATTGTTTCTTGCGAAAGCGCTTTAGTTTGGACTTAGCCATTCCGTTAGAGATCCTCTCGAATACCGAGACCCTCTTCGGAGCGGTCTTGGGGTAGCTACACGCTGATAATACTGCACTGATAAGTTCGACGCATGGGCAGTGAGATTTAATTTCCCGGGTATTTCTCTTCCAAGACTTGTTCGTACCCCCAGCCCGATAGTACAACTCGTCGGTCAGATGACCGGAGCAACCTATCGTATGTTGGCATGACTCTCCTGGTATAACGTTGTCATTATCAGGTGAATACGCTTCTTTCAGGGGATTTGTCGTCTTGTTGGCGTTCTCAAGAGTCACGCGTTTAGAGTCACGCATTTATAAGCGTGAACTCTTAACGGGCTCTTGGACTTTAATTCGCCGTCCGAGGTGGTCAATTACAAGAGTTTTTTGTGTACGACCCCCAGCTCGAGTAATTGCTCGGGATTTAGTCATCCGACCCAAGCGTTCTTTGACCGAGGCTTTGTCTCGACCCGCGTACGAAGGATCAAGACGATTCGTGATCTTTATCTTAAATCGGGACAAATCCACGCTGTCGCGGTGCTCCACCAGAGGTGAGGAACTCGAAGGGATTGACAAAATAGGTGCAGAACATCTTCTATCTTGACACTGGCACGGGTCAGATTTGAGTGATCCACGGGTTGGAGGGTCGGATCCGGGTGACACGCGAGCAGGAGGGTCGGATCTGGGTGATCCGCGAGCAGGAGGGTCGGATCTGGGTGACCCGTAGCTTGGAGGGTCGGATCTTGGTGACCCGCATTTTTTGATCTTTTCGGCCGCTGTTTCGGACTTTAGCCTCCAAGTTTGATGCAGACTTGATTGTTTTTTGCCTATGTCCTTCTTCTGCATCATTTGTGCCTTTTGCAAAAGAATTCGCGCACGCGCAAGCACGCAGCACTTCTGGATTCGTTCCTCCAGAGTCGAACGGATCCTTTTGACTTGGATCAATTCACTTGTTGATGATTTGGAGGAGGGGGTATTTGCTCGCTGTTGGGTCGCTTGATGCTCCTTGAATTTCAGATCCTCCTCGTAACGAATCCCATCTATTGGCTCCAAAGCCTTAGCAAGCTAACGCGCGAGGCATTGACGTCGCCTTTGACGTGCCCTCTTCGATAGGATTGGCGAGCCTTCAGTACTCAACTCCTTGATTGAGGAGGAGTTCTAATCTGTAGATCCGGCCTCGTTGGAAGCCAGAGGGACATTACAAGGTGTAGCTGCCATAGCAACGGGGTGTTGATCTTCCTACGCTTGTGAGGGGCGGAGGATCTGGAGGACGAGGACGACAGATACTCCTCGAATTTTAGTTGGTCAAACTCGTTTTTAACCACTTCTTCAACCGGGATGCAGATCCAAGGTTATGACATGATAACTCCGGCAGCGAAGATGTTGGCTCCCACTGTGGTCGCAAGTTTGTTTGCATAAAAAATTGCTATTTTCATTGTGATTGAATCTATTGCAACTTTAATCGTTTACAATAAACTCAAATAAAAAGTTGATATTTTTATAAAATCTTCTTATACAATAAAAATACAAAAGATATGACTCTTGTCAAACAGCACAACGGACGTTTATCATCCGCTGCTTGCGTTAGAACTTTGCCTGTGCCGGGGAC
The DNA here is from genome assembly GCA_022839385.1 of Asparagus kiusianus. Lineage (NCBI taxonomy): Eukaryota > Viridiplantae > Streptophyta > Magnoliopsida > Asparagales > Asparagaceae > Asparagus > Asparagus kiusianus. The sequence continues at coordinate 48,261 of BQKN01062802.1, read as the reverse complement.
GTTAATATCCATGGACCGTCGTGGATCATATCCGGTTGACAGATTGATGATCAAAGCCTTTACTTCACGAAGGAAGTAATCGCTGTAGCGATGATCTCGACCAAGCGAGATCACGACCTTCTCGAGATTTAAGACAAAGCTTAAATCCGGAGGAATAGTGGACGGATCTCGGATCTCTCGAACTCCACTCTTTATGCACAGGAGATCGCTAAGATCTGCTAACCCTTGCTGTAAATTCGTGGCTCCACTCTCCAATTCGGCAACGTTTCGCCCTCTTGATGCCCCCTGCAGAAATGAACACCCGAGCACGTATTTATAGGCTTCGGATGCGAGTATTTGGATAAGAACAAGGGATTCCTCCTTATCTTCAGTTAGTAACTGATTAACCACAGTATCAGATCAGTTGGGATGCTTAAGAACAAACAAATCCTAAGAAAACCCGTTAAAAACCGAAACAATGTATTTTTGGGTCAAATTGGCCGACGCGTCACCCAGTGGCCCGGCCATGGCCGAGCCGCTGGTTTGGCCAGGTCGCTTTGGCATGACTCGACCGCCAGGGGTTTTATCGGTTTTTTTCGGGTTTTGACTTGTTCCGTCGTTACGCATATTTCATCGTTTCGTTAACTTGTACGCTTCGCCGATTCGTTTCGTGAACGCATGGATAGCTTGACAGTGACCGACGGGCGTGCAGGCCACTTGGTTCGCTGTTTAGCTGGCTGATAAGTGCGCGAGCCACTTGGAGGTGGTCGGTGAGCCCACCGGCCAGTTGATTTGCCAATTTGGTGGCCGATGAGCATGCGAGCCACTTGGTGGTGGTCAGTGAGCACGCGGGTCACTTGGAGCTGGCTAACGAGTGCGCGGGCCACTTGGAGGTGGCCAGTGAGCGCACGGGCTAGTTGGTTAGCCGATTTGGTGGCCGATGAGCATGCGGCCCAATTGGTGGTGGTCGGTGAGCACACGGGCCACTTGAAGCTGGCTGACGAGTGCGGGGGCCACTTGGAGGTGGCCAGTGAGCGCACGGGCCAGTTGGTTAGCTGATTTGGTTGCCGATGAGCGTGCGGGCCAATTGGTGGTGGCCGGTGAGCACGCGGGCCACTTGAAGCTAGCTGACGAGCGTGGGGGCCACTTGGAGGTGGTCGGTGAGCGGACGGGCCAGTTGGTTGTCCGTTCCGCTTCATGTGCTCGTTGGCGTCGGATAATCTTCTTAGACTCGGATAATAACGTTCGTCGTCTTTTCTTTGTCCCGAGATGTGTGAGGACACCTATAGGTGTTTTTAGACGCCTACACTCAGTAGCCCACTGTTGGCTATAAATGGGTTTTTAAAGTTAAGCGTAAGCCGGATGGCATGGTTGATCTATACAAGGCGCAGTTAGTTGCCAAGGGTTTTACTCAGGAAGTCGATCGTGACTATTTTGAGACTTTCAATCCGGTCATGTAACCCCTTACGGTACGTATTATTCTCACTCTTGCCTTGCATCATGGGTGGCCCGTTCGTCAGCTAGATATCAACAATGCATTTCTTAATGGGACATTGCATGAGGTTGTTTACTTGGATCAACCCCTCCGGGGTATTCTTATCCGCATCATCCATCTCATGTGTGTCGCTTGCGTAAGGCACTCTATGGTCTCAAACAGGCTCCCCGTGCCTGGTATATTGAGTTATCCAATTTTCTGATACATTTTGGGTTTCGAAAGTCCAAGGCAAACACCTCACTATTCATTTATGCTTCCAAGGATGTCACTATATATTTTCTTATGTATGTCGATGACATTGTTCTCACTGGCAATAATACTGGATTTATTGATCACTTTGTTACTTTGTTATCCAATCGGTTTTCTCTCAAGGACCAAGGTGCTCTCAGTCATTTTCTTGGGGTTGAAGACATTTCAACTCCCTCTGGCCTTTTCCTCTCACAGACTCAGTACATTTCGGACATACTTTCAAACTTTCACATGGATGGTGCGAAACTGGTGTCCACTCCGATGTCTTCTACTGATCGGTTGCCTCCGGTTGATCCTAGCTCTGCTATAGATATCTCGGATTTTAGACGTTTACTTAGCCTTCTTCAGTATCTCAGGTTTACTTGGCCGGATATCTCCTTTGTAGTTAATCGTCTTTCTCAATATATGCATGGTCCACTAGCTCCTCATTGGCTAGCTGCGAAGCTGATTCTTTAGTAGCTCAAAGGCACGCCGTGTCATGGGCTTGTGCTTTAGTCTGGTTCTTGCCTAGAGATCACGGCTTTTTCTGATGTAGACTGGGGTGGCACAGCTACCTGTGGTAGTTCTACTACGGAGTACGTTATATATCTTGGGTCCAGTATTATTTTCTTGAAATCCATTTGTCAAAAATCAGTTTCTCGTTCCTCTACTGAAGCCGAATATAGGGCCATTGCTAATGCTACAGGTGAAGTCCTATGGGTTCAACATCTTCTTCGTGAAATTGGGGTTGCTCATCGCCGACCTCCTTCCCTATTTCGCGACAACCTTAGTGCCACTTATGTTTGCAAGAATCCAGTTTTTCACTCTCGGATGAAGCATCTTGCTCTTGATTATTTCTTTGTTTGTGATCTTGTTGCTGCTGGCTCCCTGAATGTCCATCATTTTCCCTCCAAGGCCCAGCTTGCCGATATCTTGACCAAACCCTTGGGCCGTTCGTTATTTCTTCATTTTTGGTCCAAGATTGGTGTCTCTGAAGGATCCTCCATCTTGCGGGTGGATATTAAGGATAAATATTAGTTTCCTTTCTTATTCTTATTTAATATTCTTTTCCATGATTATGTACATATTTACTTTCCTTAGAAGTCTTGTAACTTCCTTATTGTACTCCTAGATTGTATCTTGCCTTCAACGACATTTGTGTATATATTCTCGGCTAATATGCCTCAATGTAAATATATCGAATCACTCCCTTTACAATCCATAGGTATCATCAATGGATAGAAAGTTTGGTGTATGGTCCACTTAAGTTGACATAAGAATTCCTTTCTCTCTCTCTCTCTCTCGCTATATATATATATATATATATATATGGGAAAAGTGAATGTAAGGTGACGATCTACACGTTCTTAAACCCAAACACACCAATTTTGGGGTGAATCCGTTGTGTTTTAACCATTTGTTGAGCCGTGCAAAAAGTTTTATTCATTCAAAACCGTTAAAATTATAGCGAGTGGATAAATGCTCAAAACACGACGGGTTCACCCTAAAATTGGTGTGTTTGGATTTAAGAACGTGTAGATCAAGTTCAACGGAGTGGATTGTAAAAAAAAAGGAAATGATGTGATTCTAGGCCGCGTCCTTAGGTGGGAGTCTAGGGTGTCACCTTAGATTCACTTTTCCCTATATATATAGACATGATAGTTGAAAAAGATAATTAAAAAAAAGGGAAAAGAACTACAAAAGATAACATTGCAGGTCGATCCGCAGTAAGATAGAAAATCTTATCTAAGATGTAACATGCTAGAGGATTTTTTTCCCTTGAGTAATTTTCATAGATAGAGCATTCTTTACGGATTTCTCAATATGCGCAACTTGAAGAAATACGGTCTCTGTAGACGTATTTTTCTATCTGTTGTGCGGGTTTCTTCTATTTGTGAGAGGAAAATGCTCGCTTTAAGTATCTTAGAGGTTCGTAATTATCTACCTAAATACAAAGAGCGACAACGCTTTATCCCATATTTTTTTTCAATGACAATAAGGTCTATCATGTTATACAACTAAAAAGGAGGAAAGTACACTCGTAAGAGTTCTTTCGGAAAAGTGAATTAAAAAAACTGACTTGAAATGTCACCATGTCATCCAAATTAGATAAACACTAAAAATTAAAAAAATATTGCATGGTGGAATATGTATTCGATTGAGTGTCAAAGTCAAATAGAGAATGCATAGAAAATAGATCAGAAGACATGAGAAACAGAGGAGACATGTAGTGTTTTGGTCAATTAAGTTTAAACTTTCCACTACAAAAATTAGCAAGAAGTTACATATAGGGGGTGTTTGTTTGCATGCAAATGAAAGATGAAAGTGAGAAAGTTACTTTCATTTAACAATTATGGTGTTTGTTTTCATGTAAGGGCCCGTTTGGATAATGAAAGTATTAAAAGTAAGAAGTATGTTACGAAAGTAACTTCCAAAATTATGAAATAGGAAGTAGCGGAAATAGCATTTTTTTGTTTGTTTCATATATTTTTAGAAGTAATGGAAGTAGAACTTCTTCCTCTTCATTTAATTTTCTTGTTTGGATAATATTTGGAAATATTACTAGGAAGTAATTAATATATGTTGTTTCCATTATACCCCGTGTTTTCTTATCGCAATTTGAGGATATAAGAAGGAAATCTCATCACTTCCCTAATTATAGTTTTAAGAATCTTCTTTTTTCTCGTGGACCCCACCCTACATCAACTTCCGCCGCATTTCAGTGCATTCGAAGACGGAAAAATATCAAGGAAATAGAGGTGTCACGTAGACGCCACATCATCATTTAAGGAAGTAGCGGAAGTAAATTTTCAAGAGAAACAAACATATATTTTTGCCTAGAAGTAACAGAAGTAGTCTCTATTTCCTCTATTTTTGTTATTTCACATTTACTTCCGTACAAACAAAAGGGCCATAAATGATTATGAAAGTGAGATGCAAGAAAGTTGTCACATATGATTTAATGCAATTTTCACTTCCCCTAAAAAAGTGGTGAAGTCACATGAAAGTGACAAAAAGGTAAATAATTTAATTAAATGATTTTAATTATACTCTCTAATTAATCTTATTTTGCCACGTCATCTTCACATTTCACTTTCGATAATAATTTAATTTTTCAAACAAACACTGTATTTCACTTGCGTACTGACATGGATGTAAAAGTCATTTGCAAAAAAAAAAGTAACTTACATATTTTAAATTCACTTTCAGATTGCCAAACACCCCCATAGTTCACCCAGACATATCTAGAATTAGGGAGCTAAATCGTATTCTTATCTGAGAATTTATCTGTAACTGTATTCAGTTATGATACGGATATGATTCTTCAAATCTATAACTGATAAGATGTATGGTTACAAAAATATAGTTCTCTAATGAAATATCTGGATCCGTATCTTAAATATCTGAATACATATTGGTCATACAATTGCTACAGTTTAATCCTTAGATTTTAGTAGATTTGAGATTACTTTTGATTATCAAGATGTCTAACATTAGATTCTTAGATATAACAAACATATTAATAAGCCCTTTTTGTATCACATGAACTATATTTCTTTTCAATATTATCTAGGTTTGTCATATCCGTTTCATATCTTCATGCATATCCGCTTATATATCTGCATGTATATCCATATCTGTATTTGATTTTGGCAGACATTGATATAAATTTTTCTTACTAAGCTATGCACATAATCGTATTCATATTCGTGATGGGTAAATGGCTATGGATATGGATATAATAAGTATTATATTCGAGCATCTCCTGAACAAATGCACTCCTACCTAGAATACAACTGACATCTCTCAACATAAACCCCTGATGAACTTGGAATCTACACACCCAGATTCACAAAATTTGTTTCCAACTCTCAAAACTGAGCCTGATGTATGAACTCAAGCTATCACAAGCGAACACCACAAGCCAGCAAAATACACATTGAGCAATCTAGCCCAAACAAAAGTCCTATCTATACCCTGCGACGAGCTTGTATAAGTAATCTGCCAGTCATTTATAACCATAAATTATGATGTTGCTTTACTCGTTAGTCTTACGGTTTATGGTATATATTTATATCAGTTCTGGTTCGTATTGCACATGTTAACTATTATCAATTTCTTTACAATGAATTAATTAGTTGTTAAACAGTATGCAATAATGAAAACTGACGTTGGCGAATATTATGGAGCAAGTGCAAAGCTTATTGTTTATGGTTTCCCAAATGTTAAACTTGATCAAGTCACCATAAGCCAAATATGGGTCATAGGAGGCGCTGGTGGACCTGAAGATAAAATGAACACCGTACAAGCAGGATGGCATGTCCGTAAGATTATTGTTAAGATTTGTTTAAAAAGTTTTCAAACTTTTCAAAAACAAATTAGTACTTTGGATTTCCACTCTATATTTTGTGCTAAATATATTTATAACATTTCAGGTATACCCTGGTATAAATGGTGACTCTTTAACCCATCTATCTACGTTTTGGACGGTACAGTCTAGGAACTACGTCTTAAATTTAGATGAGATTTTGTTCCCTATCACATAAATATGTACTTGATCGAAAATTAAAGAAGTTGATTAATAATGTGTGCAGGCTGATGGATATAAAACAGGTTGCTTCAACTTCAACTGTCCGGGATTTGTTGCACTGTCTCCAGACTTTGGTCCTGGAAGTGAAATAACAGAGCTTTCTGTCTACGGTGGGATACAAAAATCAATTGAAATAAGTATCTTCAAGGTATTAACTTTGTTTTGGGAAATTTATGTCAGCCGTCTAGCTTTCTCTATATCTTATGTGCACGTTTAGCGTGTTAGGGAAGGGATATTTTTATAAATTTAAGACTGCATAAGTTTGCATTCCTATACTTAGGTTTTCAAAGAATACTTTACTAAGACATATATCCAATCAACCCATGATTCTGAGAATGTGATATTTTTGTTTACTTTTCAACTTCGTGGTAATAATGTGAAGGTTAAATTAAAATAATTGTGAAGAACATTATCACAAGATTCGAATTCTAATTCTGTAATGGATGAAACACAACAGAATCACCAGAATAACTTATGTGTTAAAAAAAAGGAATATTAAGAGTTGTTATCAGCTATACCGGTCTATAATGCATGAGGTTTTTCTATAAATAACCATTATTTTCTTTGAACTGTAGGATCAAAAAACTAGAAATTGGTGGTTAACTTATGGACACGAAAGATCTTTTGTGGGTTATTGGCCAAAGGAGCTTTTCAATAATTTAGATAAAGCTACTGAGGTTGATTATGGTGGTGCAGTTTACTCTCCCTTCAACGAGCCAAGTCCTCCGATGGGGAGTGGTCATCTAGTTGAAGAAGGTCCAAACAAGACATGTTATTTTCTGAATGTTCAGTTAGTAAACGAAAGAAATGAGCTCTATGATCCAGAAGATAATAATGTCCACTTTTATGCTGATATTTTAAAATATTATGATATCGATTACGGTTATGAATCTGGACCCCCAGACGGTTACCAATTCAGTTATGGTGGTCCTGGAGGTTACACTCATTGAACAATTGTCTTGTTGCCATATGAATAAAATGATTTCTTATGGTAGCATTAGATTTGTTTTATTGATGATGGAATTATGGTTAAGCCTGTAGACAAAACTTCTCCTTGGGGAGTTTAGAAACTTCCATGCTAAGAAGATCCGTACCTTCATTTGGCATAAAACAAGCTTTTTCACAGCACCTGTTGTTCTTCATACTTTATTTTGGTGTATTCTACTACATGTGTTGTGCCAAAAGCTGTGGTGTCGAGGAACCAAACCAAACGCCGATCAAAGAGGGTCAAAACCAACCAAATATCAATGCACAAACAAAACACCAATTTTAACGTGGTTCGGCGAATTGCCTAGTCCATAAGGCAAGAAAGGGGATGGGGTTTTCACTTATAGAGAAAGAGTACAAACTGAGATTACAAATCACTCGAAGAAACAAACTAATCTCACCAACAAGGTCTTAATCTCTCCAAACAAAACCCTAAACAAATAGCTCAGAAAATATCTATTTTCTGTGCTCCAAATATCCCCAATTTATTTCTCTCAATTCTCTCTTCCAATTGTTCCATATATATAGAAATCTTAAAATCATAAACATATTACGAATTCTAAACCAAAACCCAAATCAAATTAGGAATCCTAATAAACCTATTACCAAAATAGATTAGGAATCCTAATAACCTCATGTTACCAAAATAGATTAGGAATCCTAATAACCTCATGTAACCAAAATAGATTAGGAATCCGCTATCCAACAATTCTCTATCTCGGTGAAGTTTTCTCAAAACTGAGCCGACACCGACCAAACCAAATGCCTCACTTGTTGCGTCCAGTACGAAGTGAAACGATCCACAACAACGGACTCAATCTACAACAAGTTGAGACCCAAATGGGAGTGCGAACACTCACCCAAATGTCGGTATCTACTCACCAAATCGGGTGCATCAAAACTGACTGCCTACGTATCCTCTTGCCCAAGGAATCAAGTCTTCACGTAGTTCACCCAAATGGCCTCCAAAGGCCCTCAAACAAATAGAAAAGTCTGCAACTCTTTCCCAATATCGCCAACGGATCTGTAACTGATAGCGGCCCCAAACTAATACAAATCAAACACCTCCATCTGAGGTGAACCAATGGCCGTATCCAAATCATGTCCACCAGCTACAACCGAATCCAAAACCAATCCATCATCTTCATCCGAAATCAAATGATCCCCAACCTGTGTCACCTCAGCTAGAATCCCAAATGACGCAGTATGATCTGGAGTATGTGGAATAAGTTCCACCCAACGTGAAGTAGCATCACCCTCCACTTGCTGTGATATCCAAATAACCTGATCAACACTCTCCACCTACCGAGAGTCAAAAGTGACATTCCTGTTTAGAACAAAATCAGAAACTCCCAAACGATAATCAAATGAGCCTCCGAATCCCAAACGCGCAACCGGATCAAATCTCACATCCTCAATGTGACTAAATACTGGGTAACCAAATATCCGACGCCAACCAAAATCTGAAGCAGCTCCACCAGATCTAATAACTCCTAATGCAGCAGTCGGCGACCTATGACTAAGATAACCCAAATATGTCGAAGCTCCAGAACCAATGCTCGACAACCAACGCCGATCCTCCTGCAGAAAGGAACGACCCATCGAAACTGTCATCTCATATTGTCGCCCCAAAGTCTCCACACCAATGAAGTATCTCCTATTGCCGTAAGCTCGGCACAAACGCAAAAAAGGACCCCTACCAAAGCTCGAGTTACCTTTCTGCCAAGACACTTCTTTTAATTGTTGTTGACTTCTAGGACTTTACACTAATGGGAACTGGTCGCGACCCAATAATACCTAGAACAATCACCAACTACGAAAACTACAAAACGATTACCTCCCAATGATGCCTCCTTGGAAGGCCCCCAAATGCCTAACTGAACACCTCCTAAAAGACTCCTCGCTCGATGGATAGGAGTGCCAAACTTTACCTCGGTCTTGCTCATCCCAATATGCTCAAAGGACTTCCATCTGCAGGTCAAAGCATTCCTTAACAACCTATGCACGACATCACCAATCAAATACTCCAGCACCAAACAACGCCACAATCTAGCCAAATCTAATGAAGTCGTCAGAGCTCTATCAATCACCGTGCTCCCAAGCAAATAGTATAAGTTACTCTTTCTGACGCCCTTCATCACAATCATGGACCCAAATGTAACTTTTAAGCGTGCATCCGCCAAGGTCACCATATAGCCTGCTGCCTCCAAAGCTCCAAGTGAAATGATGTTCTTCTTTAACTGAGGAACGAACCTCACTCCAACCAACTCCCGAATCACCCCGTCATTCATCCTGATCCGAACGGTACTGATACCACCATTAGAGCATTTGTGATCATTCCCCATGAGCACGAAATCCCCTCTTTCCAACTCTTGAAAGCTGGAGAACAAATCCCTCCTAGGACAAATATGGTATGTAACACCCGAATCCAACATCCACTCTGTAGAGTAGGCAACACAAACTGACGGTAGTGCAGATAATGAGTAGCCTGAAGAATCCAAATCTGAATTGTTACCACTAGTCTTGATAATATTCACCTCTGAAGCTTGTACAACTTTCCCCTTATTCTTGCTGGCTTGATCATTCAACTTTGAGCATTCAGCTTTCCAATGTCTATCTTCTTTACAAAAAGCACACTGATTCCTACGAATTCCAAGATGTACTCCTCTAAAATGTGACCTTCTACCTCGGTTTGGACCATTTGCTCTTGCAACCAATGTCCCCGCTACCTGCTCAATAGAAGTCTCCTTGTTATTCTTTCTGAGTTAGTAATTCACTAATGCAGCAGTGACCTCACTATATGAAAGAGATGTCTTCCCATTAATAAGAGTAAAGACAAACGTCTTATATTCCTCGTCGGACAAGAAACTTAACAATAGCAACGCCTTGTCCTCATCTTCAACAATGATATCTACATTCGCCAAATCTGCAAGAAGCTTCGTGTAGTGGTTCATGTGATCACTAATGGATGTCCCCTTCTTCAATTGGAAGCGATAAAGCCTCCTCTTCAAATGCAAGCGGTTTTCAACGCTCTTCGTCAAGTACTTGCTCTTTAGGACCTCCCAAATTTTCTTCGCAGAAGTCTCATTCATCACATTATATTTTAGATCTTGAGTGAGACAAGACATAATCACACCACATGCTGTCCGATTCATCTTTTTCCAAACCTTCTCATTAATATCATCCGGTTTCCCGTCTAACTCCAACGTATCTTCCAAATTCTGCATATTGAGCGCATCCAATACGTCGCATCGCCAATGTCCAAAATTGTTAGTGCCATTGAACTTCTCCACGTTAATCTTCATCGAGTGGATACTCAAACTTTGGATAGTCTTCACACCTGAAGAACTACCCTCAACTCCCTCTTTCTCAACCAAAATCCTCAACACACCAACAACCAATGCGAAAACAAACAAAGAATAGATCCAAAACAGAGAAAAGAAAGAAGCTTTACCGAAAATATCCCACCTTTCTCACCAACTGAAACCCTAGACGAGCTTCCCAAATCGATCTACTCCTCCAAATAGCTCAATCGTAGCCTGAGCTCTGATACCAAATTGTAGTGCCAAAAGATGTGGTGTCGAGGAACCAAACCAAACGCTGATTAAAGAGGGCCAAAACTAACCAAATATCAATGCACAAACAAAACACCAATTTTAACGTGGTTCGGCAAATTGCCTACGTCCATGGGATAAGAAAAGGGATGAGGTTTTTACTAATAGAGAAAGAGTACAAACTGAGATTACAAATCACTCGAAGGAACAAACTAATCTCACCAACAAGCTCTTAATCTCTCCAAACAAAACCCTAAACAAATAGCTCAGAAAATACCTCTTTTCTGTGCTCCAAATATCCCCAATTTTCTTCTCTCAATACTCTCTTCCAATTGTTCCATATATATAAAAATCCTAAAATCATAAACATACTAGGAATTCTAAACCAAAAGCCAAATCAAATTAGGAATCCTAATAACCTATTATCAAAATAGATTAGGAATCCTAATAACCTCATGTTACCAAAATAGATTAGGAATCCTAATAACATCATGTTACCAAAATAGATTAGGAATCCGCTATCCAACAACATGCACTAGTAGAAAATAATATATCCTAGACGGATTATTCTAGACGTAATTTTTTCCGTCTAGTTTGCTATTAAACTAGACGGAAAATTTCCGTCCATAATAATCCGTCTAGTATAAAACATCCTAGACAAAAATTTCCGTCTAGGATACTAAAGTAGACGGTTTATTTTATTTTTATTTTTTTTAAAAATTTACCAAGTATCCTTAACGAAAATTTTCGCCTAGGATGTATCCTAGACGGAAATTTCCGTCTAGGATACTTAGACCATTTAAAAAAAATAGCCCATTAAAACTCCTCCCGCCCTCCTTTCCCCCCAAAATCGAAAATTTCTTTCCTCCAAAATAAAATTTTTTAGGAACCCCCCAACCTCCTCCCCCATCCTTAATTTAAGAGACCATCCTCAATCCTTAACTTTAAGGTCTCCATCGACATCGCTACCTATCTCCGATCATCTGAGATCATCAACTTCGATAAGATCTAGGTCTACCGCGGCCTTGACATCACCATCAACAAAATCCCCGCCGCCGACTGTCGCGGCGTCCCCCACCACCTCCTCAGGTCCCACTACCCCGCCTCCTCCTTCTCCACCGACTTTGCCTTCGCCCTTGTCCCTAAGTACCCCAAGCTCGGCGACCACGGCTTCGCCTTCGTCCTCTCCCTAACTACATCACCAACTCCTCCGACTACATATTCGCCGTCGAGTTCGGCACCGTACAGGACTTTGAGTTTTTCGACATCAACGACAACCACGTCGACGTTGACATCAACAACCTCGCCTCGAACAAGTCCGCCTCTGCCACCTACTTCGACGACGTAGGCTCCAAAGTCGGCCTCAACCTCAAGTCCGACGACAAGATCCAAGCTTGGATCGCCTACGACGGGGCCGCCAAGCTCCTCAACGTCACCCTCTCCCCCTTCTCTAGCAAACCCAAAAACCCTCTCTAATTAGGATGATTAATCTCTTGCTAATTTATTGATTTTGGGAGTTGCAAGCTAACTATTTGATAGAATGCCTCTTAGTAATTCAATTTGATTTCTAGGTTTATGAAATTGTTTCTTTTAGATGATATCCCACCTCCTACAATTAAATTAATTAAATTTATGTATTTTTTATTGCCTGGTTGGTGGTAATGAGTTGTGTAATTTTTTAGTTAGAATGTTGTATCGATACTTATCAGGTGGGGGTGGAAGGTTACGATGCGGGGTGGCCGGTGGAGCTGGAGAGGCTTGATAGCACGTGGCGGTTGAATTACACTTCTGCTTCTGATGTTCTTGTTCTTTTGAGGCTGCAGCTAGCCTTCCCTTTCGTCAGGTGCCATTTTCATTTCTTTATTTTTTTTGGCAAACATATGGAAATTTATCTTGGTTAATGTTCTGTTGAGATTCGAGACACTTAAAAGTGTTGACTTGGGTAAAACTATTATGACTTTTTAATACTATAGGTGGGGCAAATTTTTTAGAAGTTTGAATGCAGAGATCGGGTTGACGGAGGAATTGTGCGTAATGTTGTGCGACGGAGCATACAGAACCTCTTGGTGGTAAGAAAGATCTCTTTGCGACATTGGATTTTTTTTACACGCATCAGTATGTTAGTTGAGTGCATGCTTATGTCCGAAAGAGCTACACGTTGAGTTTAACTTCTATACAATGCGTATCTGTGAGTTAAGAATGTGTTTAGTTCTATATGCCTGCATAAAGCTGTTTATGCTATAGTTACAATCTTATTGCATTGGACACTAGAACACGTACATAAATATGCACATTAGCTGTAATCGGCTAACCAGAACAACTGTGTTTTGATGTAAATCTATCTTTTGAAAGGGGCCATGTGATGTTTTGGTGGATTTTACTGTAAAGTCGAAGAAATATCCTATGCTTCAATCTATGAACTGCCAAAAAAAATTAAAGTTGTTGTTTGGAGGATTTAAAAAAAAACTATACTTCGTCATGTACATTCAAAACACCTATTAATCAGTTCAACATTTTTGTCTTGATTATGCACATTCAAAATATCCTATGGGCTTGTAATAATTTAGTTAATGTAGGAAATGAACATGATAGATTTGAATACAATGTTGCATAGCTGATTATGTTCACTAGTATATGCTAAACAAGTTTCAAATCATTGAACTCTAATCAAGTAAAATCTAAATTTCGAATACAATTGCTTTGTCTTTCACAGTTACCACTAACTGAGTTGATTATGTTTTTCTGTAATTTCTGTAGTTGGAAATATTGTATTGTGTAGGTCATGGTTGGTACTTAGCTCTAATCGAGGGTACTTGTCTCAAGGAAATGCAAAAATACGTGGAATTTTTCTCTTCCTTGCAATAAAGTTTTCAATTAACATACATTTAAGTGTTTGTTTAAGTAGTCGTTTTTTGCTCACCATCTTTTATAAATGGTCTTCTTTATGGATTAGATTGTACATATATTGATGCATTGCTTGTGTCCTTATGTTACACTCAGAATGATGAGGAAGAAGGAGAAGAAGGAGAAGAAGAGTTATTGAGTAAATGTATAGGGAAGGAGTTGAAGAAGCTTCTACAGTGTCATAGCCATTGTAAATAATTTATGTAAAAGTTTATAAACAATTTATGTATCTCTCTACTATTTTTGTGAATGTATTATTTGAATATAATTGGATTTGAAATTGGAATATAATTAGATTGTGTTGGATATGAATATAATTTGTTGTTGTTCAATATTATGTACATGCACTCAAAGTAGATTCTACAAAAAAAAACTATTGTAGCATAGCATCCTAGACGGAAATTCCGTCTAGAGGATGCTTTAAAAAAAAAACTAATCCTAGACGAAAATTCCGTCTAGGATGCTTACTTTTTAAAAAAATTAAAAAAACATCCTAGACGGAATTTCGGTATAGGATCAGTATCCTGGACGGAAATTTTGTCTAGGATGTTTTTGATATCCTCGGAATTTTCGTCTAGGATACCCATCCTAGACGGAAATTTTTCCATCTAGGATGGATATCGTAGACGGAAATTCCGTCTTGGATAATCCGTCTAGGATGTTTTCTAAATGGTTTTGAATTCCGGCTAGGATATATTCTAAATGGTTTTGAATTCCGTCTAGAATAATCCGTCTAGGATGTATTCTAGATGGAATTTTCGTCTAGAATACTACATCCTAGACGAAAAATTCCTAGACGCGTATTCTAGACGGAATTCCGTCTAGGATACTTATCCTAGACAGAATTTTCCATCTAGGATGCCTCATTTTTTACTTGTGATGGAGCAACATGATGATTAATGTTTATATTTTTTTGATATTTTTACTAGAGTTTTTTTTAATATTCTACTATATTAGGGCACGTGCGTCACATGTATATATACTTGTTTTGATCTTTTCCATGGCATGAAAATGATGAAGAGACTATAAATGTATGTTTTGGAATACAATGTATTTATATTACTTTTCTACATTTGATCAAATAATGGGGAATATGTTTTAGGTATATTAAACATACCGATCATATGTAAAAAATATATCAAGAAATTAAATAATAAAATGATCATATGTAATTTGGAAATAATTCTATTTACAAATTGCAAACTAAGTTTTATGATTAAAATGAGTAACTAATTTACCTTTGATTTTAAAACTCTAGAAACTTTGGAGTAATTAAAGGAAGGTCAATAGTTCAAAATTAACATACGGCGTTAACAAGAATATGGTGCAAAGGTAAATGTCAAAATGAAATTAGTTAGTTATTTGACCTCAAAGAATTTAAGAATAAATTAATATTTACCTCATTTGACATTGAAATCTATTATATGCTTTTACTCAATGCATGATAAACATGAAATTATTAACAAACTTCCATTAATTGCATGTGCATTATAAAACAATTTTTGTACAAACTAAAGTTGAATCCTCAAAAATAGATAAATCGATCTCCCTTTAAAACTTGGAGTTTAGATAAAACTTTCTACGACCAATTTTACTCCTAACCATTTTTAATGTTACATTATATTTCAATTAAATTAAATTAAAATATTACTAAACTATAAATTAAATTCTTTCTCCACACCTCATCCAAGTAACCATGGTTGTATCCCACTGCTTTATCTCCCTTGTTGGATTACAGATAAGCTTTGATACCAATTGTTAGAATTATCTAATATGTGCCTGAGAAAAATACAAACGTCGAGATAGAGAAGGACAAATACAATATCAAAAACAGCACAAACGCAAACAACCAATTTTATGTGGTTCGGCAAATTTGCCTACGTCCACGGGAGCGACACCAATTAATTTCTTATTAATAACAAGAAGTTACAAATAAGAGAGAGGATCTCAAACTTGAGATCTCTCAAACAAATAGCAATTGATTTTAATCTAAAATCAATGCTCAAACACACTCTCTTAATTTCATAATAACCCCTCAAAGAAAACCCCCTATTTAATTCCTCCAACTCCTTTTCTCCTTATTAATGAGCATAGGAACAACAAATTGGGGCTCAAATCGGAGGGAGAACGAACGCCAAAAATCGGAGGGGAGAAACAAATCTCCTTCGCTGCTCATGCTCTCTCTCTCTCTCTTCCTGCTTAAAACACCGCCTCTCCAAAGGGGGTGTAATACCCCAACCCTTGAGAGAGTGATGTGATTAGTATTGATAGATTTGATTGGAATACGCATCTTCTTTTCGGAAACCCAACTCCTAGAAACTCCAAAGTTAAGCGTGCTTGGCCTGGAG
>BQKN01062802.1:21603-32165 GCA_022839385.1 Asparagus kiusianus | reverse complement strand
ACCGACTCCGGGATTCCGGGGCGGGGCGTTACAAATGGTATCAGAGCCAAGCCAACCGGAATTGTGAGAGCTAAGTGCTATGCGGCGCAAAGTGCTACGTCGAGAGGGCGTGAGCCACCTCTTGAGGCCGTAGGAGCCACCTCTAGAATCTCACACGGATGGTACGGTCTTGGATGATATGATTTGGCGCAACGAGGATGTTGCGAGTTTAAGTGGGGGAGATTGTAATACCCCAACCCTTGAGAGGGTGATGTGATTAGTATTGATAGATTTGATTGGAATACTCATACCACCAAGATGCATCTTCTTTTCAAAAACCCAACTCCTAGAAACTCCAAAGTTAAGCGTGCTTGGCCTGGAGAAATTCTAGGATGGGTGACCCCCTGGGAAGTTTTCCAGGGAGCGCGTGAGTGAGGACAAAACGTGCTGAAAAGACATGTGGTGGTTTGTGAGTCCAGTCCATCAGATCTAATAGCGTACCGACTCCGGGATTCCGGGGCGGGGCGTTACAGGGGGTTTCTGCCGCTCCAATCGGGCTTGAGAACGAGGGTTTTCCTTTTATAGGGAAACCCTAGGGCGAGCTCTAGCTGTCTCCAGCTAGCTCTAACTAAAACAGGCGAGATCGACACACGAGCAAGCGAACTCGTGATCACACAGGCGAGCTCCAATCTCGCCTTCAAACCCTCTTAAGCACGCATGCGAGTTCCCAACAGCTCCGCAGGCAAGCTCCCTCCAGCTGGCATCCACTTTCCATCAACCCGCCAGAAGGCGAGCTCGAACCAGTGCCCCACCTCATCATCAGGCGCGTAAGCGACCCGTGACCCAACAGGAGAGTTCCATTCTCACCTCCATCCCGCTAGTAGGCGCACCACGACTTCCCACACCCACTGCTCAGGTTCGTTCTTCTTCTTCACCAAATCTACAATTCTCCACCTCGGCGAAGTTTTCCCATAACTGAGCCGACACCAACTAAACCAAATATCCTACTTGTTGCGTCCAGTACGAAGTGAAACAATTCCCAACAATAGACCTAATGCACAACAAGTCGAAACCCAAATGAGAATGAGACCACTCTTCAAACGTCGGTGTCTACTCACCAAATCGACTGCTTCATAAAATGACTACATACGTATCCTCTTGCCCAAGGAATCAAGGCGTCATGTAGTTCACCCAACGGCCTCCAAAGACCCTCAATAAAATAGAAGAGTTCTCAACTCTTCACCAACAAATCTACGGCTGATAGAACTCCAAATGGCCTAAAGTGTAACGAACCAAACACCTCCACCTGAGGGAACCAATGGACATATCCAAACTACGTTTACCAGCTGCACTCGAATCAAACAACTCATCATCTACATCCAAATCCAATTGATCCCCAAACTGTGTCACTTCAGCTAGAATCCCAAACGATGCATAATGATCTGGAGTATGTGGAATAATCTTCACTCAACATGGAGTAGCATCACTCTCCACCTGTTGTGATATCCCAATGATCTAATCAACACTCTCCACCTACCGAGAGTCAAATGTGGCATACCTGCTTAGAACAAAATCAGAAGCTCCCAACTGATAGCCCAACGAGCCTCTGAAACCCAAACGTACAATTAGATCAAATTCACATCCACAATGTGACCAAGTGCTGGGTAGCCAAACATCTGACGCAACCCAAAATCTGAAGCAGCTCCACCAAATCCAAAATCTCCAAACAATACAGTTAGCAACCTATGACGAAGATGACCCAAACATGTTGAAGCCCGATCACCATAACCAATGCCTAACATCAAATGCCGATCCTCCTCCAGAAAGGAACAGCTCACCAAATCTGTCATCTTATCTCATCGCCCTAATATTTCCCCTCCAATGAAGTGTCTCAAATTGCTATGAGCTCGGCACAAACGCAGAAAAGAACAACAGATTACCTTTCTGCTAATACATTTCCTCCAACAGTTGTTGACTACTAGGACTTCAAACTAACGGGACTTGATTACAACCCACAAATACCTAGTACAATCCCCAACATAGGAAACCAAAAATCGATTACCTCCCAATGATGCCTCCTTGGAAGGCCCCCAAATGCCTGACTGAACACCATCTAAAAGACCCCTTGATCGATGGATAGAAGTGATAAACTCTACCTTGGTCTTCTTGCTCATCCCAATATGCTCAAAGGACTTCAATTTACAGGTCATAGCACTCCTTAACAATCTATGCACGGCATAGCAAATCAAATACTCCAGCCTCAACCAAGGCCATAGTCTAGCCTCTAAAGAAGTCGTCAGCTCTCTATCAATCACCATGCTCCCAAGCAAATAATACAAATTATTCTTTCTGACGCCCTTCATCACAATCATAGACCCCAATGTGACCTTCAAACGTGCATCCACCAAGGTCACTCTATAGCCTGTTGCCTCCAAAGCTCCAAGTGAAATGATGTTCTTCTTTAATTGAGGAACGAACCTCACTTCAACAAACTCCTGAATCACCCCATCACTCATCCGAATATAAACTGTACCAATACCACCAATAGGGCATTCATGATCATTACCCATGAGCACGACATCCCCTCTTTCTAACTCCTGAAAGCTAGAGAACCAATCCCTCCTAGGGAAAATATGATATGAAACACCCGAATCCAACATCCGCTCAGTGGAGTTGGCAACGCAAACTGACGGTACTGTAGATAACGAGCAGCCTAAATAATCCGAATCTGAATTGTTGCTACTAGTCTTTACAACATTCACATCTGAAGCTTGAAAAGCTTTGCCCTTATTCTTCTCGGCTCGATCATTAAACTTTGGGCATTCGACTTTCCCATGTCCATCTTCTTTACAAAAGGCACACTGGTTCCTACGAACTCTAGAATATGCCCCTCTAGACTGCGACCTCCTACCTCAGTTTGGACTCTTTTCTCTTGCGACCAACGCCCCCGCTACCGGCTCGACTGAAGCCTCTTTATCCTTATTTCGAAGCTGATAATTCACAAGTACAGCGGTGACCTCACTATACGAAAGAGATGCCTTCCTATTAATAAGAGTAATGATGAAGGTCTTATATTCCTCATCAGGCAAGGAACTCAACAACAACAACGCCTTGTCCTCATCTTCTATCATCACATCTACGTTCGCCAAATCCGCAAGAAGCATTATGTAGTGGTTCATGTGATCACTAATGGAGGTCCCCTTCTTCAATTGGAAGCGATAAAGCCTCTTCTTCAAATGCAAGCGATTTTCTACACTTTTCGTCAAATACTTGCTCTCTAGGACCTCCCAAATCTTCGTAGGCGAATTCTCATTCATCACATCATATTTTAGATCTTGAGTGAGACAAGACCTAATCACACCAAACGCCGTTCTATTCATCTTCTTCCAAGCCTTCTCATCAATGTCGTCCGGTTTCCCGTCTGACTCTAATGTATATTCCAAATTTTGCGCGTTGAGCGCATCCAAGACTTCGCATCGCCAAAGTCCAAAATTGTTTGTGCCATTAAACTTCTCCACGTCTATCTTCATAGAATGGATATTCAAACTTTGGACGGTCTTCACACCAGAAGAACCCTCCACAACTCCTTCTTTCCCGGCCATCTTCCTCAAGGCACCAATAGACCAATGCGGAATAAATGAAAAATAGATCCAAACTGATAAAGGGAGATTTTTACCCCCAACTGAAACTCTAACAAGAGCCTCCAAACGATCTCACCCCCTACACGATGGAAACGAGATCCACAAATAGGAAAAATCCCACCTTTATCACCAATTTAAGCTCTAGCCGAGCTTCCAAATTGATCTACTCTTCCAAATAGCCCAAGCGTAGCCCGGAGCTTTGATACCACTTGTTGGAATTATCTAATATGTGCCCGAGAGCAAATACAAACGCCGAGATAGAGAAGGACAAATACAATCACAATAACAACACAAACACAAACAACCAATTTTACGTGGTTTCGGCAAATTTTCCTACGTCCATGGGAGCGGTACCAATTAATTTTTTATTAATAACAAGAAATTACAAATAAGAGAGAGGATCTCAAACTTAAGATCTCTCAAACAAATAGCAATTGATTTTAATCTAAAATCAATGCTCAAATACTCTCTCTTAATTTCACAATAACCCCTCAAAGAAAACCCCCTATTTAATTCCACCAACTCCTCTTCTCCTTATTAATGAGAATAGGAACAACAAATTGAGGCTCACAAATCGGAGGGAGAACGGACGCCAAAAATCGGAGGGGAAAAACAAATCTCCTCTGCTACTCTCTCTCTCTCTTCCTGCTCAAAACGCCGCCTCTCCAAAGGGGGTTTCCGCCGCTCCAATCGGGCATGAGAACGAGGGTTTCCCTTTTATAGGGAAACCCTAGGGTGAGCTCCAGCTGTCTCCAGCTGGCCCCAACTCAAACAGGCGAGATCGACACACAAGCGGGCGAACTTTTGATCACACAGGCGAGCTCAATTCTCGCCTTCAAACCCTCATAAGCACGCGGGCGAGTTCCCAACAGCTCCGCAGGTGAGATCCCTCCAGCTGGCGTCAACTTTCCATCAACCCACAATCAGGCGAGCTCAAACCAGTACCCTGACCTCGCCATCAGGCGCGCAGGCGACCCACGACCCAACAAGCGAGTTCCATCCTCACCTCCATCCCGCCAGCAGGCGCACCACGACTTCCCACCCCCGCTGCTCAAGTTCATTCTTCTTCTTCGCCAAATCTACATCCCCCCTAAAGCAAAAAAATAGTTGAAGTTAAGAAACTCATTGCTTTCACACGGTCTGACCGAACTATGCAGAGTCAAAGGTGAGGAGCAGGAAAATTTTAATGAACTGCTCCCTTGCGGATGAAGATGAAGCTTTTTGGATGATGGCCCCTGCCTCATTTTGTGAGGGGCTCTAAGATCCTCCCTAAAAAAAGGAGGGAGGTGAACTATATAGCAAGAGAGACATCTGAGATTAAGGATGAGAAAGCGGAGATTGAGGGTGTTAGTTGATGGATTAATGGAGGAGAGTTAAGCGATTAGTGGAAAATTAGGAAGGAGTGAGATTTGTTTGAATTTGTTGAGATAGAAGAGGGTAGTGGGGGACATGAAGCTCTAGAGAAAGTTGTGGCAGTAGGGAGGTATTGTTATGGTATTGAAATGCAAATTCCATAAAAAAAATTATTGTGGATATCCCACAACAATATATAACTTGTTAACAGATGATTCATGCATGCTTTCATTTCATAGTTCATAAATATCCCACGACAAGAAAGTTTCACTTCTAAGATTTTTATAATGAAATTTCTTGAGGGATGTGTGAAAATTGAACCCGTCTATCTTCTTAAAGTTTAATACAAGATCCCGCACAACATAGCTAATGCCAAGCAAACAGTTCAAAGGCAAAGAAAAGGCCATGCCAGAACAGTTCAAAAGTAAACACCAGTACCAAATGTGTCGAGAAAAATTAATGAAGAGAAAACTTATGAATGACTGCCTTAGCCAACAATGTGGTACAGTTACATTTTAGTCAAATAAATATAATCACGTTCACAGTTAGAAAAGAGGAATGGCCCTCTGTAGTTAACCTCAACTCATTAAGGTTATAAATTTTTTTGCCAACCAACGTTAGGACCTCATTAACTATATACATAAACTTGGAAATAATTTCCCGCGTTACTGATACATACCACAATACATATCACAGGTGATTTGAAAGATTGGAAGGTTCCGATATGACTCCCAGTCTTGGATTTGACTCTGTGCTGGGTTATCCAAAACAATTAATAGTAAAAAAAGAGGAAACACAACCCTCTAGCGTCACGTGAACATAGAAAAAACAATAACAATGACAACTACTTTTCACCTGAAATTGATAAATTCTACAGCATCCTATAACGATTACCTGCCTTATTTTTTCCGATAAACAATAGTTGGCTTGAAGGAACAAAAATTCCTCGAACAGTATCACCGGTACATTAAAGAAAGACTAAGCATGACCATTTTTAGGCAACGCTCCCATTCTATAACATAAAACCCTTCATGTCATCTTCTTCGAGTATCCACTAAATTTGAGATGCATGGCCTCCTTAAGAATCCTATGACGTTCTCTCAATCATCTTGATATTTTCCTGCGCTGGAGGAGCTGCAACCTGATCAAAGCACAAAAAATATAAGTTGACGAACTCAAATTCTGATTGAAATCAATTATCATTAGATATTTGTATATTAAAATTTTATTAGCATTAAAGCAACAAAGTATGTATAGAAACTGAATGAGATGTAGAACTATCTCATTAACAAGCCACAAGTACATTATGGTGGTATTTGGTAGACTATAACTAAGGTGGTTGCAACTCTAGTTGCATGCAACTGGGTATTTTTTTTACTCGGTTGTAGCTCTTTGTTTTGCTACAACTGTGTAGTTGTAATTATAGACACAATTGTAATATCCATGGTTTTAAATGTCGGATCAGAGGCTAGAGCGACACGGATATGGACATTTCAAGTCGGATATCATTTTCGAGATCCATGTCGGACATGTCCCGGATATTGCAGGAATATCGGCCAATTTTTAGCCTTGAAAAATCGGAAATCGGGTGATTTTTTTATTTCTTAATTTTTTAGTTGATAACTATTGGAGTTTGGGTTTAGTACTAAAAAGCCAAAGCTGATTAATTCTTTTTTTGGATTTTTATTCCCATAGTAACCCAATAGCATATAATACAGATTAGGGTAAAGGAAAAAATATTGCACTCTTTTCGACCGCGATCTCTCCTCATTCGACTTCATCTCTATAAATTGAAATTGAGAATACATAAAAGCGTGATGTAAACAATAAGTTTGAACCGAAGCATGAAATCAATTCAAAGTCTAAAACTTTATGTCAATTATATGCAAAGCATTGTACTTTATTTTAATTTTATGCAAGGAACTTCAAAAGTTCTACTTTGACAATGCATTTTATTTATTTGTTGGCATAATATTCTAATGTTTCCTTCAAGAAAGGGAAAACGACTCATGTTTTGATGATGAATACTCTGTTGGCCTTCTTGTTTTGATGATGATTTAACAAACAATTTACAGCTAATATTGGTTTTAGTATTTTGTTTTGTGTTGTTTAGTATACACAGGAAAATGAGCTACATTGATATTGAAGCCTATGCAAATCAAGTCAACCAATCAAGTTCAAGCTTCATTAGATGACTCTTGGTGTACTTAGTATAGGTTTATATAAAATGTGTGCAAATTCTAGAAGCTCAAATTTACACACACACTCATTTGTGAAATTTCTCAAATAATAGGTGTTTTTATGCAAAATATATTTTAACATAACCTGGACTATATAAACATTGCAAACATCTTTTATTAAGTCCATAAAAACATTACACAAGTTTTCAAAACTTGATTTGAGCTAAATGTCAAAATTAACATGCTTAAGAACACATGTATTTTAATATTTTTGAATATTCCTGAGATTTCACAAATGGTAAGAGAAAATTGAAAAATTCCTTTTCCAACATGTTCATATCCATGTTTATAAACTTTTCCCAAAGTTTTATATTTTTTTGGAATTTACTTGCTATTTTTAAAAGTGGTTTGAAATTCATTTTCAAAATTCAATTTAGGCTAAAAACATGTTATCAGTTGACTGACGATATATATCAGTCGACTGATGAAACTGCCTGCAATCTTCATTTCTTTTCTGTTTCTTATTCAGTCGACTGATCAGTTGACTAATGAGTTCATCAGTCGACCAATAATATTATCAGTCGACTGATAAGTTGTTCGGCTGCCTGTAACAGTCAGCTCATCAGTCGACTGATATATATATCATCAGTCGACTGATGACAATAACGGTTAGTCTTTCCAGCCTTTTGTATTTTTATCTTTTAGCTGGACTTTTTGGTTTTTGGGCTTTGGTTTTTCATCCTATATATACCCCTTACTGTTCTCACTTCAGAATTATCTAAGTGAGTTTTAACAAGAGTTTAAAGGGTTTAAAGTTTGTTCTTCTCAAGTTTGAGTTTGGTAGTTTGTTTACAAAAGAGGAAGCTTGCATTGTCAAATTGATAAATTCATCCTCAATCTTTTTCATCCTCTTATTGTGTTTATAGAGAAGTTTTTCTAACTCTTTTATCTAGTAATTTATTATTGATTTTTATATTCTTATTATTGGCAGTTCATTATTTGAGTTAGAATTTTATTTGAAATCATTTTATCACACATATCCCTATTTGAGCTTTTAGTATTTCATACATCATATATTGGGTCGTGTGATTGTGATATAGTGAGAATGAGCCTCATTGTGTTCTCATTAATTATTAGAGAACAAATTATTGTATTTGAGATTAATTTGTGAGTATCACTTTGTAGTACACATTTACACCGAAAGGAGTATGTGGTGAGGACGTTGTCGATACCAAGAGAAGTGGTGTCGGGAGTGAGTCCTAGTGAGAAGTGTGAATCTGAGCACTTAAGGGAGGTGACACGTGAGGACCAACACATGAGGTTGTAGGTTGTGTGATTATATTATGAGTATCTTGTAGAGTTTTCGGTGAACTACAAAACCGATATTGTGTTGTGTAAACATTATTCAGGTGAGTGTAGAAAACCCGGTTGTGTTAGTGGAGTTCTCCCCGAGAGTGGGGAGCAGAGGATCGAACTCCGTAATCATCTCTTTGTGTTTGAGTTTTCTTTTTGTATATTAATTCTTGTGCTTATAATTTACATTCTTGCTAATAAATCACACATATATCTTTTGCAAGAATTAATTAATCAAGAAAGTTTTAATTTGGCATAAAATTGGATTAGAATAGCATAAGATCCTAATCACCCCGTTCTAGAATCTAACATTGGTATCAGAGCTTCCTGCTATTTGATTTAGGCTCTAATCACGTTGAGTTAAAGATTCAAGTTTCTATATTATTACTAATCTAGTTTTGATAATTTTATTTATAGCTTGCTTGCATATATATCATAAATAAGCACGGATCACCTAGTCTTGGTTGGGCAACAAATATTGCTCCTAGAATAAGTAATTTCCCCTATGCACAATGGTGTATTAGATTTAAGCTATTTGCTAGATCTACTAATATTGATATTTAGAAAGTTATAGATTGTGCCTATATTGTACCCACTACGGAGAAATCCAAGTGGAGTAATAATGACAATAGATTGTTTACTATGAACAAGTCATTGTTAGAATTCCAAATTAATGCCTTCGGCTTATCTTTTTCTAACAAACTTGATTCTTTTGATAGTGCTTACACTTTATGAAAATTAATAGAAGCACATCAAGGAGACATGGAGGCAGCCCGACATGGTTTGAAGGATTCCGCTTCGAGTTCTAAGGGAGCCTCATCAGCACACATACGACCACTAGGCATTAGCCCTAGTGAGGTACATGAATCGAATAACGATGATGATTTAACTTTTGATGAGCTTGCATATGAATATGAAAAATTGTTGCATGAGCATAAAAAGCTACAACAAAATTTTAAAAGTTTAAAAAGCAAGCATGTTGATTTGAAATCCAATCATGAATGTTTAGCTACTAAGTTTGATTCCTTTGTAAATGAAAATATTATTCTTAAAGAAAGCAATGGAAAACTAAAATTGAAAAATGCTAGCTTGTTTCATGAAAAATGTGATGCTATATTAGAAGTTGAGAACATAAGAAATAAGTTTAATTCATTTAAAAATGATCATGAATGATCTACTTCTAATGACAATGCATACATAAAAATTGATGAATTAAATTATGTCAAAAATAGAATATCTACTTTAGATTCAAGCTTAAAAACTTGCATTGATAATAACAAAAAGCTTTTGGATTTATGTGTAAAGTCCCATGAAAATTCTTTCAAAAAGCCTACTCACTATGCACATATGTATAACAAAATTTACAAGTATTCTATTTATGGCCGTAAATGCCATATTGCTAAATTTTGTTATAATGCACAAAAATCTAAGAATGCTAATATTAATACTCTGTGTGAGTTCCATCAAGCTTCATCATCATGTACACATACACATGCACGTGCACACAATGATTATCATAAGCATGTGTATAAATATGATTTTTGTGATAGAGTTAGTCACTTAGCTAAGTTTTATTTTGATTTGCAAAAATTCTCTAAATCGCAAAATGTTTTAAAAAGACCAACAAAGTTTCAAAATGTTTCACATTTGCAAAGAGCTTCAAATAATTTACCTTTATTTGCAAATGTTTCTCGTGCACAACCAAATGATTCTCATAAACAAATGTAGGGGTAGTTGTAGATGAGGCTACGGATGTGGGTGCCAGCAAGGCCGCCGTGGTGTTTGAAGAAATGCCTCACAGAGTCGACACGGTCGATGGAGGTCGACTTGGAGATTTGTTTGAGGACTATGGATGCATCTTGTGAGGAGATCCCACATGGCTTTATTAGTTATTCGGATATGTGGTTGGATTGTGGAGATTTGGGGTTTAGGGTTTTAGAGGTTGATGCTGATGAAAAAGAACAGGAGAAACGAAGGAGATGGGCAGTATTGGGAAAAGGACAGAGATGTTCTTCTTAGTAGTAAGCTGCAACGTGGTTGTCGTTAATACTAATAA
>BQKN01062802.1:0-21593 GCA_022839385.1 Asparagus kiusianus | reverse complement strand
TAATAAAAAAATTGAATTTCGATTATTTGTAGAGCGAAAGATTAGAACTTTAATTTTGAAACCGAAACTACATCTAAAGTTTGAAATGAGAGAGAAATTAAGCTAAGAAACTTTGGAGTACCTCTCTATTACTAGATCTTCACTTCTTGATTGATTGGCTTCCCTCCTTCGATGGTCTGCTAAAAAATCAAGACCAGAGAACAACCACGCTGTGCCCAAAATAAAGATTCGTTTGGTTTAGGCCGACAATCTGCTGTAGGCTGCTTATTTGAATACTCAACTTCGGCGGGCCTGTTTTGTGTAAAAATTGACTCCGAAAAGGGATTGTTTGTATTAATAAGAATGACCTATTACAAACTAAGAATCAACAATTACAAAAGAAGCAAAGAGAAGAATTTTTTTGTTTAACGTGGATTATTCGGTAGCGTTAGGATGTCTCACTCGAATGCTTGCGTCGAGTTTGCTTCCTTTGGACGATCTGATCGAAGTTGCGGTTGAGCTTCAGTACGTAATAGAAGCACGTGTGATTAAGTTCGTGTACTCGAGATTGATGAGTATCACAGCCGAATGCACGAGGAAGGCTTAATGCAAGGGTTTGCAAAGAGGCAAGAGAATCTCCAATCTGAGAGTTCAGATTGAGTCTACTTTAACAATCCAACCATTTGCTCAAGAATATCTATTGAAGAGCCTTAAAAATGCCAAGCCTCTGTAATTACCCACCCTAGAAATCTCCAACCCGTTTTACGTTGTCAAAGGAAGCCTTTAAATAGATGAAGAGAGGCATGGTCCATCCCTTGACTTGTGGGATGTGACCATGCATTATTGAGGGGAGCCATACTCCTGCTCTTGAGTTGTGGGATGTGACTACTTATAAGTGAGGAGTACTGTATTCCTTCTCTCGAATCGTGACAAGTGGGTATCTCCACTCCCACAAGCAAGCGTGTAGCCGCTAACCACTCAGGTGAGCCTGGCGGGCTTGCAGGTGAGCTAGTAAGCCATCTGAACGCCCAGGCGAACTTGCAGATGAGCTTGGCAAACAGGCGGTCAGCTGGCGAACCCTTAAGCATGTGAGCTGAATCCTATTGACAAGCTAAGTTCGTGCTAGCGAACTCCCTGTAGGCGAGTTTGACTCGTGCAGGCGAGCCAAGGAATCAGGCGAGTTTAACTTGTGCTGGCGAGCTAAGTGAATAGGCTCGCTAGACTCATGCTGGCGAGTCATGCACATGTTGGCGAACTTGGCTCATGCAAGGCGAGCCAAGTGTTCAGGTAAGCTCCACTTGGTCTCTTGAATGCAGGTGAGTTTTGCTTGGCCTTCTGGTTGAAGGTGAGCAAGCAAAGCTAACTTGCTCTTGCAATCTTGAGCATGCAGGCGAGCTCAAAAACGCTGACAGGCGAGGACAATCACGTGAGATTTGACCTCTTTGATTAAAGGCAATTTTTGTTGCCAACAAAACCCCCTTCAAAGTTTTCAGATCTAATTCAGGTTGAATGTGGTCTGGAACACTTAGAATGAAGAGGATCACTGTTCATTGATCTGGGCAAATTCGAACACCTTGGTTGAGTTGAGCCCTTCAGGCGAGCATCATGAAGTACCGACGAGTTCAAGTCTATAGGAGAGCTCAAGCTGCTGGTACACAAGCTCTAGGTGTGTAGGTGAGCTCTAGATATCGACAGGCGAGCTTCATGCATGCAGGCGAGCTCAAAACACAGGCAGGCGAGGTTCGATTAGTGGTAGGCGAGCTACATGCTTATAGGTGAGCTCCTACACTTGCCAGTTAAAGTGGCATGGGCACGTCAGATCGCATTAAATGTGATCTGACGGAGTGGCCTCATTTTCACGCGCTCGATCTGAGCCTTGAATTTGAACCACTTGAATCTTAGTCGTCCGCTTGAATCCTAAGTGTCTATTGTTGGAGAATCGAATCTGCTCCGTTCGCTTAGGTTGAGATAACAAAATCTCAACCGTTGAAGCTTGCTTATATAAAGCGTTCATGTCCCACGTTGGGAGATTACTGTTTCCTTAAAGTTTTTCCACTCATGCTTTCAAAGAGAAAAGTCGATCTTCTTCTCGTTTCTTCTTGACTTCGAAATGGCCCAAAGGAAAGCCCTTTCTTCCAAGGGGAAGAGGATCGGTTCCTCTTCCATTGCTACATGTGACGTCACCGCTGCCGCTGCTACTGCCAGCATAACCCAAACACACTCTGGTATGTTTAGGGGACTGTAGGATAGAACTGGGAAGATGAAAAGACTTTGTTCATCTTCTATGGCGAGCTTCATCTACTCATGTGAAGTTTTGCAATTCAAGCGAACTTGTTTGTCAGGCGAGCTCCATCTAAGTTAGGCGAGCTCTACCTATGTCAGGCAAGTTCAGCTTTGTCAAGCGAGCTCTGTATTTGTCAGGTGGGTTTGGCTTTGTCAGGTGAGTTCAACTTTGTCAAGTGAGCTCTGCCTTTGTCAAGCGAGTTCAGCTTATCGGGCGAGCTTTGTTATCTCTCGTGTTTGATAAAGCTTGCCTATTTTAAAGACTTAGAAGATTTTCAAGTTTTGAATAAAAAATTTCTGACTTCTTTTTGTTTTGTTTTACAACTGCATTTTTTAATGAGGTTCTTCCGAGGGCAAGTGCTATTGGTCTTGCTGGTGACACGGGCTTCACGTCTCCTCCCAGATTTCCATTCCTCGACTAAGTGCCCGTGTTTGCTACCGTTAGATCTACTGTGCTAATACGGAGGGTGTCCGATGGACATTACTTGACGCTGCGTGAACTTACCATCGATGTAGCATTGACGGACCTGACGAGAAGGGAGATGAGGAAGACCTAAGTTCTTTTTGGCGACACTGTGGCTGACCCCTCAACTCTACTACTTGGGGAGAGCAAATGGCTCCGAGTCGTAGATGGGGTCTACTATTTCATCCCCATCATGACGAGGGGATTCTCTATCGTGGAATTGCACTCTTTCTCAGTCCCAAGAATGATGCATTGGGATCTAACCCCTACCTATGATGGGGTAACATGCAGAATCTTCATAGGTTCCAAGGCCGGATACGACACCAACAATTCGTACAGATGTGTAATTGCTCTGCACCCCGGCTTAGTACAGAGTGAGTTATCGATGGGGGAGACTACTATAGTGGCGGAGACCTTCTGCCATCATTTCTTCAGCGCCGAGGGTAGTTCCTTATTAACGACTTTAGAGCTCCAAGGTGGGTCCACTCCTCACCAAGCAATAGCTTTTGGTGGTCCAGGAACACCGGGTATATATTGGAGGAGAACTCGGATATACAGGGTACAGAATTGTACTCTACCACTAGGACCACACAATTTGGCCTCAAAATTAATGCCCCCCAGTTCCATAGCATACAGGAACTTTATTGCCTGGACAGGGGCACATTTTTCACCCCAAACGGGGAGCTAGGACTGGCACTTCACGAAATGTATGAGGTGCCAGGGTTGCCACTGGGGGAATTTCCGTATGAGGAATACATTCCCGGCCAGCAAGAGATTAATTTACTATCTCTTTGATATACCTCCTCAGATGGCGTTGACTTTATGAGAGTAATTCTGCCACTATCGCCTATACCTGAGCACCATTGGGGTAGTAGACCATAAAGGCAAGAAAAAGAGGACCCTCGGAATCAGCCACAAGAATTGGACTAATTACTTATTCTCGAATAATGATGACAAGAAAATGTCTGTCTTGTCGCTAAATCCTTGAACATGACAAAGGAGGATTCAAAGTTGGAACGTATTTCCAATCGTTCCACCACTAAGTTAAGTCAGCCATATCAGCTAAGGCCTTGCATGCCGGGTACCTTATGCTGTGGATGAAGAGGTACATGGTTCCTACACATTCTTTTGAGGTGATCCTGGTGGAGGTCATTTATCTTGCGGTCCGCCTGGCATATGGACGATCATACGCGTTGATGACGGTGTGTATTCAGAGGGGGCTCTGCACATTAACAACATAATTTTGCAGAGTGTCGTTCGTCGGCAAGGAGGGAAGAGAAGAAGTTGCAAAGAGTCCTAATCCTCATGTTGGCTTGCCATACACGTACTTGATGGAATGGTTCATCTAACACTGTGAGTGTCTGATGAGCGCGCCAAAGGTGCGTCAGGAAGGGAGGACCATCCTATTCCTTCCGCTCTTGGAGAAGTGCTCCTGGAAGTACAAAGACATTCCTGAGATGAGGAGAGCATTGTCCTTCTTCAACAACTACGAGTTCTTCCAGTGCTTCCACTATTTCTGTGATAGAGGATTCGGCAAGTCTCTCCAGGATGTTCAAAGGAGTGACAACCATACCACCTTGTCTTTGGGTGGTTTCAGTTGGCTGGTCAACATTCGACCAGACTATCATGTCCTCAGCTCGGACTCTGTCTGCTATATAGAGGATTATCTTCCCTACAGATTTGCTGGTAAACTCGGGTATGATAACCTGTATATAGAGAACACTAACCCCTAGTCGAGTTATGAGGGGGCTCTGATTGATGGTGCGCGGGACTGGTTCTGGACCCACTTGGGATGCACCGGAGCACGTTTCAAGCTACCCCTCAGGGATCACACACTCCACCACACACTTACATACTGTAAGTGGTATCAGAGTGCAAGCGCAAATCCGAAGGGGTTTAATCCCCATGAGTCATGTTTGACGGTGTAGAAGTGTCACTCCGGAGCAGCTCCCTGTACATCAAGGCGAGGAGGTCGTCAGTTTGTTGAGGAGCCTAAAGAGGTTCTTGTTCAAGGAACCAAGGATACTTATGAGGGGTTAAGCAACTTCTAGGAGACTGGATTCCCAACTTAGCATCCCTTCATTCAACTGGAGCCTGTCGATGAACAAGAAGTGGTTGAGGAGATGGCCAGAGTAGGGACAATGCTGGAGCGACTTAGGGGCTCTATTGCTAAACACATGGGGATGCCTTCTTATGCTCCTGATATTTTGGTCCCCTCAAAATGCTAGCGAGAGATAGAAGCTGGTATTTCCGATGAGGAGGCGATGAAGAAGGCTAGTCATGAAGAAGTGTCGACCCTCACAGAAGCGGGGGAGGGCCAAGCTGGAGCTACTCTCAAGCCAAGTTTGGGGATAATCTCTTCAACCCCTGAAACCACTATGGTGACCTCTGTTGCTACAACGGAATAAATCCTGTCGGCCTCAGAAGTTTCCACCTCGACACTTGTTGTAGAGTGACAAGTGTTGGCTCCACGTGACCAACCAATTGTGCCGGAAGGTAACCATTTTCTTGCTTCCACTTTGATCATAAGATTGAATCCGATCACCTCACATTTGTTCTGACTTAACGTAAGAATGACGGAAGCAGCTATCACCATCTTTTCTGAAGAAGAAGAGGGGGACGAAGAGGATGTTGATTACTCTGGTAGGAGTGATGCCATTATAGATGATGTCTTCAGGGATTATAATGAGGACGAGTCAGCTTCTTATCATACTCCCGGACTCAAATTTCCAGCCAGAGGTTCGAGAGTTTCAAGCCCTCTACATAGTCAGGTGTCGAAGGCCATAACTGCTGCTCCAGGTATTTTGAATTGTTAACCCTTAGCTTTGCGATTATCGTTACAGAATATGAGCTAACGCTTCTTTTGTTGATTTTTTTTTGTAGTGGAGATGACTCCTGAGGCTATTGATCAATGGACTAGCCTACTGGCATCTGTTAGACCATAGAGGGGGGGGGGGGGGATGATTAGGGTCTTATGCTAATCTAATCCTAATTAAATGCTAATTAAAATCATGTTGATCAATTAGTTCTTGCAAGAAGAAATATGATATGGATATGAACAATGATGATGAATAAAATGTACGCTAAGCAAAACACAAACACACAACATGTTTACGAGGTTCGGTCACCACGACCTACGTCCCCGCTCCTCACCTCGAGGAGATATCCACTATCACAATCCGGTTTGGAAGCTGGAACTTCTACACACTCAGTTTACAAGATCACCAAAAACTCTCACACTACACAAACACTATGCAATCACACTTTACACACTAAGTGTAGGAACCTAGCCCGTGTCCTCCTCCTCAAGTGCTCGATTACAACCTCTCCCTAGGTTCGTCAACCGATGCCACTCCTATTGGATTTGACCTCGTCTCTCGCCTCACACTTCTCTTGGTGTATAAGTGTATTACAAGTGATTCTCACAAATAAAAGTTAAATACAATGATTTGTTCTTAAATAACAAGTGAGAACACAATGAAGCTCACACTCACTAGATCACACCCCACAACCCACACTATATGGTATGAAAATATTAAGCTCAATAAGTGTGTGTGATAATAGTGAATGAAACTCAATAGATATAGCTAAATGAAATGAAAATGAATTAACAAGCTATATAAGAGTTTAGAAGACTTCTCAAACAAGAAGAACAGTAGAGATGATTCCAATAGGATTTGAATGCCACTTCTTGCTGTAGAAAAACTTCTCTTGAAAACGGATTGATGAAATCAACTATTAAACAGCTCTTAAACACACTTAATATTTTGTTAAACACAAAACTTGGATTTCTTGGATATATAGAGAAAGAGCAGGAATGGGAATGGGGTATATATAGCACCCAAATACAACAGCAAAATCATAAGTAAAAGACCAAAAACCCAATTTGAAAACAGCTATAAAAACTAGCCGTTGTAAAGTTCTGACAGTTCGGCGGTCGACCGGTCTGGTCGACCGCGAAGCTCAAAAAACACAGAGAATGAAAACTTAAGGCTGGCGGTCGACCGCACCGGTCGACCGAAAAAGTCTCTGGATGTTTTCACGGTCGACCGGTACGGTCGACTACGAGCATAAAACAAATGAGCTCAGAAAAAATCAACTGGCGGTCGACCGCACCGGTCGACCGAAATCTGACATATGGCATATTGACAGGTTTTAGGGCTATTTTGAAAATTCATTAAAAATATCAAATCAAATCAAAAAATAGTGAAACTTTGGGGAAATTTCTAAATGATGAAATAAACATGTTTGAAAAGGAATTTTTGGAAAATCAATTTTCGTTTGTGAAAACTCCCTGTTTTTGAAAAGTGCTCAGAAAACCTGTTTTTCGTGAACATGAAAATTGACATAAGGCTTGTAAATATGTATATATATATTATGCATGTGTTATATGTATGTAATGAAGTATGAAAGAGCTGTAAACAAGAGATAAAAGCTATTGTAACAACGTTTGATGAAAAATCAATTATATGATAGAAAACGTCAAAAAATCGTGTTAAGTGTACATATATTGAGCTTAGATATAATCATACAATATTGTTGGCCTTCTTGTTTTGATGATGTTTAACAAACAATTTACCACTAATGTTGTTTGTCTAGTATTTGTGTTTTGTTATTTATTGTAGACAAACAACGTAGTTGGAGGATGGATGGATTGCGCTTCAACGATGATATCCAATGGAGGTTGGCGGAATGTCGGGTTGAAGCCTATAAAATTCAAGTTAAAGATCAAGTTCAAGCTTCATCCGCACGTGTACCAAGTTGAGCTACAATGAAGATCAAGATTGCTTGGGTAATGTAGTTTTAGGTTTTATATTATGTGTGTTAAGTACTCTAAGCTCAAATTATCTATACACACACATTATATTGGTTTTCATATATATATATATATATATAGTGATATATATATATATATTTATATATATATATATATATATATATATATATATATATATATATATATACATAAGTTTTTTGGTTTCTATGCTATATATACTTTTATATATATACACATATAGTTTTGAGTTTTCATGTTCATACATATGAGATTACACATCTCATATTTATTATTGTGTTTTGGTTTAGCTATATAGATATGAAACAAATTTACATTCATATATATAATCATATGTTTCATACTCTATTGTGTTTTTGAAAACATTGCATAGAATATGCAATTTTGTGAAAATATTGTATTCCTAGTTTGTAGACTTCAATATCAGTTCATACATGTTTTACTAAGTCTATAAAAACATTTCACAAAGTTTCAAAAGTTGGTTTATGTCAAAACATCAAAATTCAAGTATATCATATTTTCATGTTTTGGACTATTTTGTAAAATGATGATATTTTTTATTTGGAAGGTCCTTTCTGATAACCAGTCGCTGTAGCATGTTTATTATCATGTCTACAATTATTCCCCAAAGTTTTATATTTTTTGGAATTTGTTTGATATTTTTAAACAGCATTTTAAAATCAGCAAACCAGTTTTGAATATGTCAGTTTTCGGTCGACCGAACCTGAGTTCATAAGTTCACTGGGCGACAGAGAGTCTGTCGGTCGACCGGTACGATCGACCGAGAGCTCCCATCGGTCGACCGAAAATTCCGTCGGTCGACCGAAGAAGTTCCAGATTGTTTTTCTCGTTTTCGACCTGGATAGCGGTCGACCGATAGAATTTTCGGTCGACCGACTATGTGACCGTTGCTTTCTAACGGCTCTTTTCTGAGCCGATTTTCTCTGAGTCTTTTTGTCATTCTCTTGGGTGTTTTTGGCTGAGTTTTCTAGTGGGTATATATACCCCATTGCTGATGTCTTTTCAAGCTAATGAAAAGAAGTTTTTAAACAAGGGTTTTAAAAAGAGTTTAAGCTTGTTTAAGCTTGTTTAAGCTTGTTTAAGGGTTTGGTTTAAAGCAGTTTTAGCTTTCACAAGTGGAGGAGATTATCTTATTGTTTGGGCCTCAAATCTCCATCTCTCCATCTTGATCTAGAGAAGTTTTTCTAAACTCAAACTCTAGCTTTACATTTATATACTTGTTTGATTATCATTGCTCTTAAGCTAGTTTTTTATATTTGAGTTTAGATTTGATTTTGATTTTACTCATTGTTACACACACCCACATTGAGATTTTAGTATTTACATACATAGTATAGTTGGGTGGTGAGAGTTTGTAACTTTGAGTTGTGCTTAATTGTGTTCTCATCTATTATAAAGAACAAATTTATATTTGTTACATTGTGAGATTGTAAAGTTTTCGGTGAGCTAGAAAACCGAGTGTGTAGTTCCTAGAGGAGAGGAACGAAGACGTAGGTCGAGGGGACTGAACTCCGTGAAGAAAATTGTGAGGAGTGACGTTGTTCGGTGAGCGTTGAAAACCGACACTGTGAGGTGTGTAGAAGTTCCGGCTTCCAAACCGGGTTGTGATAGTGGATTTCTCCCCGGGAGTGGGGAGCGGAGACGTAGGACGGAAGGTCCGAACTCCGTGATCATATCTTGTGTTTGAGTGTGCTTTGGCGTTTATTCATACTTGTGTTTATATTTCTTATCGCCATTGTCATTAGCTCATTATTTATATGATCCACTATCTAGTTTATATTGTTTACCCTTGTGTTGGTTTCATATCCTTACATACATCATATTGTATATCTCCTTGGTAGGATATATCATCTTGTGCTAGTTTATATATCCTTGCATATATATATTTCATCATATAGGATATATCTCGTTGTCTATATTGCTTATCCTAGCTCATATATAATCGTTGCATTTCATACTTGCTAGGATAATTTGTTAAGTAATTTTAATTGGCATTTAAATCGGATTAGATTAGCATAAGACCCTAATCACCCCCCCTCTAGGGTCTAACAAATATATGTAAGTAAACCAAACATATACCTAGGTAAATCCACGCAAATGAACTTGAATTTTTAACACTTGATTGACGTGTGTTGAATTACCTGTAAGGAGAAACATAAACATAAAACTAGAGAATATATTAGCGATGAATTGTTTGACAAATCATCATCAAAACTATAGGGTCAACAGTATCCATTCGAGCAGGGTCTTCCACATCACCTCGGTCGCGTGCTACTGTACAAGCGGACCCACCTACCGAGGCTTTGACTTATACTGAAGAGGCACCGATTCAAGAGGAAGCGCCCATTCAGGAAGAGAAGGCATGGCTTCAGAAAGAGGAGGCATCGGCTTTATTGATGGCGATTGCGCCTTCAGCTCTAATTTCAACAACTACTAAACCGATCGTCAAAATTACAATCTTCTCTTTAGATAAAACCTCAACAGTAATGGTAGAGTCCCTAGTCTCAGCGGTGTCCACTATAACTCCTGTCATTGTAGCCACTAGTGCTCAAACCCTAGCTCCACTAACAACACTGGCTGCCTACGAAACTCTCCTCTCCCCTGCTGCTCGCATGCATAAGAGAGCTGTGGACCGAACGATTGAAAATTTTCAATCCTCTCTTCGTGACAGAATTAAGTTAGCTCTGTAGGAAGGCGGCTCCTTTGATGAATTCAATCTAATCCTACAGATCCATATGGAGAGCTTAATTAAGATGATTGTCCCTTTTGATGCTGCTCCGTATCACACGCGCTTGTGGGAGGTGGAGAGGAACATTCAAAAGTTACTTTTCCTCCGGTCTCGGAGTTCCAATCTCATTGACTTAGCTTCTACAGAGGCTCAATCAGCTCTGAAAGAGCGAGAGCGTCTCTTAGAAGAGACCATGTCTGAGGAGACTTGTCTGAAGGCGGAGGTAGATCAGGTCACTATAGAGGGCGAGAAGGTGGATGAGGAGCACCAAAATTTGATTTGCCTCTACCAATTACCGTTTGAATCGGGCTAGCCATACTATTCTCCTTAGTATGATGAGTTGTCGAGAAGTTTCTTTTAGGCTTAATGCTAAAATTTCTTCTCTACCCTTAGCCATTAGAGGCATTGGGTTAAGTTAATTACAACAATTAAGCCGTAATTAAGTTAGGTCGTGTTGTTTGATAACAATTTAGCCTAAGAATGAGCGATCACTGGTGTAAGCGATCGCTGGAGGGTCTAAGTAACGACTCATCGCTTGGAGGTCATCTCTCGGGGAATCAATAGGGCACATCGCTTGGTTGGACACTATCGATGAACAACATCATTTGAGGGAATGACAATGTCGGGGTAATTAAATCGTTTAGGGACGTAGGAGTGTGATAACCGATTAGAATAGTAGCACATTGTATAGTAGGCTACCATCGTCAATTGTTCTTAGGATGTTTGAACACTCGGAATGGATCAAATCATTTATGGACATAGGAGTGTGACGATTGATCAGAATAGTAGCGCATTGCATGGTAGGCTACTATCCAGGTGACATCATTCGTGGGGATGATGGAGCTGACTATCAGAGGTAACTATTAACGTGATAGGGATTTGTTGTGATCGTGGCAACATTGGGGACCTACCACTATATTGAAGAGATTCGATAAGTTGATTGGTAGAAGTGTAATGTTAACGTGAAAAGATTTTGTGGGAGTTTGAAGAAAGACTATGTGTAGTACTTCTTCAGGAATTTACCGTTAATAGGCATCATGATCTTATTGCCGTTCAGTTTGACTAGGCGATAAGCTCCATTCGAATAGACTTTCTCAATCACGAATGGTCCTTCCCATTTAGGTTAGAATTTATCTTTCTTTTTAGATTTTAGAATCATCGGTCACCGGACAGCGATGACCAATTCTCCCTCCCTAAAAGATTAGTGCTTGACTTTCTTGTTGAATGCCCTAGACATCCGAGCTTGATAGAACTTAATGTGATATTGAGCATCAAGCCACTTTTCATCTAACGCCTCGAGTTCTGTGAGACGTCGTTGATGGCTTTCTTCAATTGTCATCCCCGTTTTGAGTGTGACGCGTAGGGATGTAACCTAAATTTCTAGGGTGTGGAGCCGGTTGGTGTGTGAACCGTCATGCGATATGCCCATAAGCTCTCATCGAGCCTCTCGTTCTAATCGTGCTTGCTATTGGACGTCAGCTTGGTTAGGATTTTTGTTAAAAGCTTTAGCTAAACTGTTTGCTGAGGTATTATAAGCCATAGATGCCAGGTTCTGTATTCTAAACTTTCCACAGAACCGAGTGAATGTGTGACTAACGATTTGTTATCCATTGTCGTGGATGATATGTCTTGGGACGTTGAATATGTAGATGATGCGATGTTTAATGAACTTGACCACATCATTGGTTTTGATTTCTCTCAAGGGAACGGCTTTGGCCCATTTAGAGAAGTAGTCGGTTATCACAAGGATGAAACGATGACCTTTTGCTGATGGTGGAGATATCGGTCCAATGATATCCAGCCTCTATGTTTTGAATGGACACGAAGTCGCTGTCAAGTGTAGGTCTTCGAGCGATCGGTGCATGTAATTGGCATGGATTTGATACTCATGGCAACGCTTAGTGTAAGCAACTGCATTGTTGATCATCCTAGGCCAATAATAGCCCATTCTTCGCAAGCGATCCTAGAGCTTAGGACTGGGCTGGTGAGCTCTGTAGGTACCATCGTGGGCTTCGCATAGAGTTTCCTGTGCTTCTGTCGTTGAGAGACATCAAAGCAACATGCCATCGTATGACCTACGATACAATGCCTTTGTGGTTGAATTGTAGTAGAATCTCAGCACGCGCCTACGAACAGACTCTCGCTCTTTGACGTCTTCGGTTAGTATGTCGTATAAGATGTAATCGATGATTAGGAAATGTCAATCTCTTCACTCAAGTTGACTCGTACTCTGGTAAGTCACATTCACTTTCGGAGTGTCCTCTGGTCGAAAGATTTTCGTCTTGCGATGGTGACGCGTTGACTTGTTCCGGGTGGTTGGGCCAGGTTGGTTGCCAATGATGCCAGGGCATCTACATGTGTATTCTTAGAATGAACATGTGCACAATGCGAAAGCTTTCTAATGGTTCTGCTAACTTGATAGCCGCTTTGTGACACGGGACCAAGTTATCATTCTTGACCTCGTATTCCCCTATCATCTGTTTGACAATGAGTTGACAGTCACTGTAAGCTTCGAGATGTTTTATCTCTAACTCTTTAGCCAAGTCGAGTCCAATGAACAAGGCATTGTACTCTACCAAATTATTGGTACATAGCTCTGTTAAAGAGAAAGCTCGAGATGATACATGGTTTTACAAAGAAACCAAGACCACCCCCACTCCTGCGATGATAGACCCGCTCATGTTGACGCGGGACGCGTCGTCAAAGAATAGATACCAAACTTCCTCTTACGTGGTTGGATTGACCTCGGGGGTCTCATCTGGTAGATCTTCAAATAGATCAGTCCTCGTTTCTAATGGATGACTGGCCATAGGGTCGCAGATTGCTTGTCATTTGACTGACTTTTACGGCATGAAGTGAATGTCGTATTGAGACAACAAGAGTGCCCATCTTGCCAGGCACCAAATTGAGATCTAGGTTGCGTCATGAACACTCGGATAGGATTTATCTGGGAAATAACATGTATGGTTTGACCAATTAGGTAGTGTCGCATCTTTTAGATAGCAAACACCAAGGCCAAACATTCCTTTTCGACCATAGGGTACCGACGTTCGGCTCCCTACAGGGTTCTACTTAGGTAATAGATGCCTTGTTCATGGCTAGCATCACCATTTTGTGCTAAGAGGGCACCTATGGAGTGCTCTATCGTTCGCACGTAAATCAGGAGTGGTTTTCCCGAAACGAGAGCCACTAGGATAGGTGGGTTTGAGAGATAAGTTTTGATCTCATCGAACACTTATTGGCAGGCTTCATCCCATACAAAGGATACGCCTTTCTTCATCAGCTTGGAGAAGGGTTAGCACCCGAAAGATTTACAATGAATCTTCGGATGTAAGCCAAACGTCCTTGTAGTCCTCTCAATTTCTTGAGATTCCAATATGATTGGAGCCCTTGAATAGCTTGCACGTTGTCAGGATCTATGTGAATTCCCTTTGTTGTGATGACAAATTCGAGGAATTTGTTGCTAAACATTCCTAAGTATGATTTTGTAGGGTTCATCTTCAGTTGATGAGATCGCATGAGTTCGAACATTACTCTCAGGTCTTGAAGGTGGTCATCTTTATTGCGACTCTTCACGACCAAGTCATCCACATAGCACTTGACTATCTTTCATAGATGATCTCAGAAAAATGTGCTCATGGCACGTTGGTAAGTCGCGTCGGCGTTCTTGAGTCCAAAGGGCATAACTGTGTAGCAGTATATCCCTATCGGAGTTCTGAACGAAGTGTGCTTCTTATCTTCAGGGTGGATTTTGATTTGATTATACCCCAAGAATCCGTCCATGTAAGACATCCTCTCAAGCCCGCACGTATTGTTAATGATGACGTCCGTGATGTTGAGACGATGCATAGCGATTTGAGGATCAAGGCCAGACATGTCTTCGTAATTCTAGGCAAAGACATTAATGTATTCTCGAATGAGGGACACAAAGCCTTCTTTCTCCTGGGAAGGTAAGTTGCCACTAATAAATACGGGTTTAGGGTTAGCCTCATCTCCCAAATTTATTTGGAGTCTATTGTCCTTCGTGGGCAGTTCACGTTGTTCAAACTGACCGCTCCATTAGGCACTGACATGATGATCCCATGTTTTATCGTACAGTAGGACTTGGTCGTCTTTAGTGATTTCAGAGGGATCAACTATAACCATGTTAACTGTGAGGTCTTTGAACAGATCTCCCATGCTAACATCTGAATCCCACATCGAGGAGTTTGATGATTAATCTTCAGAATGAGTTCCCTCGGACCCTGGAAGTCTCAATATAACTCTGATGAAGAGGAGGTGTAACCCAAACCTCTTCAAGTTCGGCTGAAGTAATTGTCAGACTTCCCTTTGGGAATGTAGGCAGGTGGGATGAGTGTCCTTCGCCCTTTGCCATAATTTAAGCCCTCTTTGCGGGTGAGGTCATAACACATGCCCTCCATCATGTGCGGGTTCATCATCTTCCGATTCAACCCACATTGTACACAAAGGCTGATCTATTCTTCCGAAGATAATATCCTTTTGATAATTACCTTGGACGGGCATGACAAAAATATCTTGTAATGACTCGAACGTTTGTTTGTTTGTAACAAACGATGAGTACACGAGTAAGTGTAAGGAGGAGTTATCATATAACCCTGAGATTAAATTGCTAAGCTCGTCACTACAAGACTTTGAACTAGATGACAAGTAAGCAAAGTTGAAATTTTCATTTAGAACAAACTCGTCCGCTTCGTCAGCGTTGGTTACAATGGGTTCAATATCGTTCAAGACAAGACCCTCGCTAAACTCAGACTCACTATCGGCTTCATTGCTTCTACCAGGTTCCTCGACCGGTGGCTCATGGCCCGATTTAGAGTCCTGGTAGAGTAAAGAATTAATGAAGTAATTTTCAACTCCCTTGAAGGGTTGCTTATCATCAAACACCGTCTTTACTTGGTCATGGTCATCTACGTGGGCAGAACTATGTGGTTTCCATGGATCCAAGTTCAATCCAATAGCATGTTGTAAGAAGGTTTTTCATTGATAACGTAGAAGGTCACCTCCATCCTTATATCACCTAGTCGGCATTTGAGGCAAATTTTTATGAGTGGTCAGGTTCCGGTGGCGTTGAAGCTAAAGATGTGCTAGTTTTTGCAGACAATAGTTTTTGAGGCACCCCCAAGTGCTTGATAAGCTTCTGGGGGACGATGCTTAGGGAAGACTCTAAATCTACTTGGATTCTTTCCACCTTGGAGGAGCAGACATACCCCGTGAAGTACAAGGGCCGGCCGTGAGTTGTACTCTTGATGAGCATGTCATTAGGAGTGAAGGTAATGTAAGAAATCTACTATGTGGATATCTGGCAGCATTGTGGACATCCCCTTCCCGCCTCCTCTTCCCGAGTAGGTGAGAAATGTGTGGCAAAAGCCTCTGAATCAGCTAGTGCCTCTAGTAGAGCTTCTCGGGTAGATTTGCATAATCGAAGGAGCTCATACAAGACAATTCTGGCTGGAATGTTCTCCAGCTGTGTGAGTATATCAAACTGAAAGGGTTGACCACTTGAACTTGGCTTATTGAGATTCAGTTGGACTGTTAGTGATAGTCTCGCTGATGGCCTTGTCAGATTCTCTGTTGTTGGAGGGTAGTCCATGGCAAAGTTCCTTCCTGCTCTAGTAGCTATTGCGTCCACCTCGTTGTCGGAGTCTAAAGGTTTCAATCTCTACCTTGTCACCATCTGGAATAGTGAAATGACATTGAAGAGTTTAGCTTTGCCTTTGGGCTCCTTCGAAGGCATGGAAGTCCATTGATAGTCGTTGAGGAGGTCAGGGTGGACGCACATTACTTGCCCTGATGGTAAGGTCTACGGTACTAAACCCTTCTATCGTTGATTGTGAGGATCAGTGTTGATGATCTTTAGCTCCACATTGGGGATAAGTACAACCACTGCTGGCGCATGGACTTTGGGAAGATTCGTTCTGAATTTTAAAGTGACCATGTTTGTAGTCACTTTCTTCTATACATTTTCCTTCTTTAAGACTCCGGCGTCGTAAAGAGCTTGAAGCTTGTCTTTGAGGATATAGCATTTAGAGGTAGGATGACTCCACATTTTGTGATATGCACAGTAGTTCAGACCATCCGTTTTGTGCAAGTCCTCGGGATGCTTCACTTCCGGCATCCTTATCTTGTTGCCTTTGAGGAGAGTGTCAAAGACAGCCACGACTTGATATTCTTTGAAGTCGTATTGCCTTTGAGGGTGTTGTTCAAGGGACTTGGGCTTTTTCCTCTGAGCTGACTTGGGCGCTAGCGAAGAATCCACAGTTATGATCTCTTTCCTCTTTAACCAAGAAGGGTTCCTTGATGCACTTAGCTCGGATATCCCTCTTTTAGATTAAGGTGACACATCTCAATTAAAGTGCTCTCAAAGACTTGGTCCTAGCAATGAAGTAACTGATTCCTTAATCTCTTCACGAAGTCATTGATAGACTCCGCTTTTCTCTTCTTTTTAGCAAGTAGAGTGGCTATCGACACTTCTGTGTCGTCGTCGAACA
Source organism: Asparagus kiusianus (assembly GCA_022839385.1). NCBI lineage: Eukaryota > Viridiplantae > Streptophyta > Magnoliopsida > Asparagales > Asparagaceae > Asparagus > Asparagus kiusianus. The sequence goes on along the minus strand of BQKN01062802.1, from coordinate 4,815 downwards.
AGCGGGCCAAGAAAAGCTTTTCCACATCAGCCCATGATTTGATAAAGCCTGGTTCCAACTTACATAATCATTCAAAGGCCACCTCTCTTAGGGTGCTAATGAATAGTCGAGTGAGGATGGGATCATTCCCCGTAAGAAAACCTGTTTAAGATAGGAAGTAGTATATGTGTTGTGAGGGGGATCCCTTGCCATTGAACTGGACCAAGCTCATTGGTTTGAACTTTGTCGGGTAGGGGACTGTATCCCATTTGACTGTATATGGTCTGACCACCCCCCAGCTCATTCATATTCTTCTGAAGATTCAAGGATGAGCTGACTTTGGAACTCATACAGCCTCTTGTCCTAGGGATTGTCGCTAGTACACGACGTCACTCCTGACGATTTGGATGAAAAATCCAAAGATGACTCGGGGTTATCTTCCCCTTCTGTAGTGTGGGGAGGAGTATGCTCCCATTATTTGTTCTTTGATGGTCTCTGTGGAGTGCGCGAAGCCCTCACCTTCTTCTTTTTCTTTTTGCTCAGAAGCTGTTCCACCATCTCCTTCATGGAGTTGATGACGGCTTGTTACTCTTCAAGCCTTCTAGCAACCTCATCAAGGACTTCCGCCATGTGCACCCTTGCGTGCTGGCCCCGGACTAAACTCGAGGATTAGGATGTGACCATTGCTGAGCAAACCTCATCATCATCGTCGGAGATGGGAGCTAAGCATGTGTAATCGAATAGGATGGCAACTCTTATTTGAGTAGAGTGTACTGGTAGACACCCTCGTGTTCAATAGGGGGATATCTCGATCCCAGGGAAAATTTTGGATCCGACGAATCTAAATGCTTGGCATTACCCTTCCCCGTCATGTTAATTGTGGTGGCTGGGAGCTCAAAGTCATCAACAACTTGTCTCTTCTGACGATTGTGTCTCCGGCGAGGAGGTCCTGACTACGGAGGCTGTTGAGAATGCCTCTTGAACACTGATGGCTTTGATGTTCTGGTACACTGGCAGTCAACAAGTACCGTCTTGATGAGCCTTTCACAGTGGCACTGAGGATTCACCTTGTAAATCACATGCTTGTGAGTCAGGTGCTCCCTTAAATCCCCTATAGGTTGATGGTGACAACTCCCAACGTCAGAAGAACCAAATGTGCGATCGTGTGGAGAAGGTTCAAAAGAAGTCATGTGAGAACACTTGGAAAATTCTCCAAGTGTTGAATTCAGGCGAGCTCGCTTTGAAAGGTGAGGTTTCATGATCGAGCGAGCTTTAGCCTTTTGGCGAGCTCCAGCCGCTTGATTGTTCAGGCGAGCTTGATGGAGTTTGCCTGTATGATGACTTTTGTCAGTAGTGTGAAGCTCGCCTGTTGAGCGATGTTCACCTGCTTTTGATGCTTGAGGGCATAGCCCACTTGAGTTATGGAGCTCACCTGATTTGGACTGCTCGCCAAATTTAGAGGACTCGCCTGATCTAATCGGTCCACCTAATTTGGGCACGTGGCCTGAAAAGCGAAGCTCGCCTGATTTGGGGGGGGGGAGGCTTGCCTGATTTGCTAAGTTCACCCGAATAGGGAACTCTGCTCATTGAACGAGGCTCACCCGCATTGCTAGACTCGTTTGGAATACCACGTTCACCGGTTTTAGGAACTTTTCTAATGGAGAAAAGCCCACCTCGGTAGGGGGCTCGCTTGATTGGCTCAGTTCGCTTGCACGGATAACTTTACGTTCCCGCTTGGCTCTTTTTAGGCCTGAATAGTAATTCATGACGTCATAGGAGATAAGATCTAGGGTCTCTTAGCAGGAGAGAGCTTATCGTCGCCACTATTAGGCTCTTTTGGAGAGAGGAGCATTCATGTTTACGATGAAGGCGTGATCCGCGCCGACGTGAATAGTCATCTCCTTTTGCATAGGGGGCGGCGTGGATTGTTTGACAACCCATCGAGTGGCTCCTTGGCTGGTCTTCTTGGCCTTGATTGGCTTGGGGGAAATAGAACCCCTACCATGGCTCAGGCAGAGCTCTCAGGCGTGGAAGCCACAGCCACTTGGGTTGGGCCACACACACAACTCTGTGGCGTTTATGAGATGCATTGCCACCGGAGGAGGATGAAGATAAGTACTTTTTGCACTTAGCTTGGTCGAGCTCGATCATGAGGGACTCAATAGTTGTCCCTGTCGCAATTTCATCGAATTGCACCACCACCATTTCGGATGAAGAAATAGTTTCTCCTACTATGGTCGCCATCTTTTATTTGGTGTAAAAATTAACTCCCGAAAAGGGATCGTTTATATTATTAAGAATGACTTATTATAAACTAAGAATCAACAATTAAAACAGAATTGAATAGAAGGCTCTTCTTGTTTAATATGGGTTCTTCGGTAGCGATAGGATGTCTCCCTCAAATGCTTGCATCGAGTTTGCTTCCCTTGGACGATCCGATCGAAGTTTCGGTTGAGCTTCAGTACGCAGTAGAAGCTCGTGTGATTAAGTTAAAGTACCTGAGCTTGATCAGTATCAAGGCCGAATACACGAGGAAGGCTTAATGCAAGGATTTGCAAAGAGCCAAGAGAATCTCCAATCTAATAGTTTAGATTGAGTCTACTTCAACAATCCACGCCTTTGCTCAAGAATATCTATTAAAGTGCCTTGAAAATGCAAAGCCTCTATAATTGACAACCTTAGAAATCTCTAGCCCCTTTTACTTTGTCAAAGGAGGCCTTTAAATAGATGAAGAGAGGCATGGTCAATCCCTTGACTTGTAGGATATGACCATGCACTGTTGAGGGGAGCCATACTCCTGCCCTTAAGTTATGGGATGTGACTACTCATAGGTGAGGAGTACTGTACTTCTTCTCTTGAATCGTGGGAAGTGAGTATGTCCACTCCCACACGCAAGTGTACAACCACCATCCGCTCATGCGAGCCTGGTAGGCTTGCAAGAGAGATAGTAGGCCATCTTAATGCCCAAGCGAGCTTGCGGGTGAGCTTAGCGAATAGACAGGGTCGGCTAGTGGACCCTTCAAGCGTGTGAGCTGAATCACGTTGGCAAGCTTAGTTCATGCTGGCAAACTCCCTGCAATCGAGCTTGACTTGTGTAGGCGAGCCGAGGAATCAGGTGAGCTTAACTCGTGCTGTCGAGCTAAGTGAACAAGCGGGCTAGACTTGTGCTTGCGAGTCAGGCACATGTTGGCGAACTTGGCTCGTGCAAGGTGAGCCAAGTGTTCAGGTGAGCTCCACTTGGCCTCTTGAATGCAAGCGAGTTTTGTTTGGCCTTTTTGTTGCAGGCAAGCAAGCAAAGCTAACTTTCTCTTGCAATCTTGAGCATGCAGGCAAGTTCAAAAGCGCTGACAGGCGAGGTCAACCAGGCAAGATTTGACCTCTTTGTTTAAAGGCAATTTTTGTTGCCTATAGGGCCTCGTGTTTCATGATAGATAGTAAGCTTTTGATTGCATCATTTTTTAGATAAAATTTACAGAAGCAGGGAGGAAAAAAAGCTAATTAATACTTATGTACCCCTATTATTTTCACTTATATATACCCCCACTTATACTTGGTAGTAAGAAAATATCCTAAAATTACCACCATTAAAATACAAAAGTGGTGTTACTTTTTCAATTATTTGACCGAACTCTCCCTCTTGTCGCCAGCCTTGTTAGTGGCATCTACCATCCTCTCCCCTCCCCTATTGTCGGCCAGCCTTGTCATCTGCCACTCCTATCACAAGAGACCCCTTCTCCTCCTTCTCTTGCCTAGTTTGTTTTAACTATGATCATCTAACTTAAAAAGTTAGAAGTTTTGACCAGAAACACCGTCTCCCTAACGAGTTGTTCATCTCCGCATGTCCTCTTTCATGTCCCAGGTTGCAAGAGTCCCAAAAGACCTTAGTGTGGTCAGTTTCATCAGTGTCTATGTTTTTATTTTCTAACACTCAATAGAATATCTAGCTCCTACCCGTATGTAGGCTTACCTCTTGTTAAGGGTTATGGGAAAAAAGGCTATAAAACACAGTGCGTAATGTATGTATTATTGTTATTAATTATTTAGATATTTAACAAATATGATCATTTCACAATGACTTTAATAATTAAAATAATAAGAATTTGCAAACAGGTCATCACAGATATGTAAAACCTTGTTGCCGTACTATACCGACCAAGTCACAGAAGAAATCCTTCAGCGAGAGGTAGAGATGGAGAGAGCCAAGGAGGGGAATTCATCGATGAGATGTGTAGAATTGCCAAGTGTTTCACTGCTCAGATCCTAGAAGCGCTAGAGTATTGCTTTAATAGAGATGAATGGATCTTGATTGAGATGGAGATAAGGAGGGGAAGAGATGGAGATAGAGGAGTTAGAGTTTCGTTGCTGAGATGGCGATGAGGAGTGGACCTCGATGAAGATAGAGACGAGGAGGGGAAGAAATGTATATGGAGAAGCTAGAGTTTCATCGCGAAGATATCGTTGTTGAAGGTTTTCATAGTCAAAGGTTTCTATAGTTGAAGTTCTCATCGTCAAAGAGAGAAGTTAGGAGATATTTTGGTTGAGGATCGAGGCTTTCACAGCAATAAAGCATTAGAGATTATTAGAATTGGTCGGTATAGAGTGATCCACGCGTTCAAATCTGGTAGACAATATAACCTCAAAAAATTAGGTTATATAGCCCTTAATAAAATGATCGTAAAACACTTTCCTTTGAGTTTTTTGGCTATTAAGTGCATCGTGCATTTTTTCATTGTGTTATGTAACATTTTCATCAGTTAGGTAATGTAATGAGTTGTAAAACTCGTTTTTTAAAACATTGATACACACACACACACACACACACACACATACATATAT